>JABXWE010002068.1:0-91577 GCA_014611495.1 Limonius californicus | reverse complement strand
TGGAAGGGTCGATCAGAGCGCTAGACAATAGAGGTACTATCGCGAATAAATCAGTACAACTCACCGCGTACGCGGACGATATAGTAATAGTTGCTAGAAATAGAAAGAGCCTGATCGATGCACTACTTAAGCTGGAAAGGGAAGCAAAAGACAGGGATTTAATAATAAACGAAAGTAAAACAAAATACATGGTAAGCAGCAGACAGAAAACAAACAACATAAGAAACATCACAGTAGGGAAATACCTTTTCGAAAAAGTGGACAGTTTCAAATACCTAGGAGTGACGATCAATGGAAATAATGAAAGAAGTGAAGAAATCCAAGAGCGCATTCAAGCAGGAAATAGGGCCTACTACGCCTGCAAGAACCTACTGCATAATAATAGCGTGAATAGAAAGACGAAAATGAGAGCATACAAGGCGACAATCCGACCAGTAGTAACTTATGCAAGCGAAACAATGTGCCTAACGAAGAAAGATGAGGAAAAACTGCGTACATTTGAACGTAAAATCGTGAGGAAAATAATGGGTCCAAAACAAACGGAAGTAGGGGAATACAGACGCCTAATGAACTTCGAGATAAGGAATATACTGGAAGAAGACATAGTAAACTACATAGAGGCCCAGAGGATACGATGGTATGGACATATCCACAGGAGAGATTTTAGAGCCATAATAAAAAGGATCAGCGAGTGGAAACCCGAAACAGACAGACCAAGAGGCAGACCAAGAGGCAGACCAAGAGGAAGATGGGAGGACCAGGTGATAAGTGATCTGCGTACCATGGGAATCAAGAGCTGGAGAAAAGATGTTAAAGATAGGGAGAAATATAAAAAGATTGTAGACAAAGCAAAAACGGAAAAGAAACTTTAAGCAGTAGCAGCAGAGATATGTGGACCGACTCACCACATCAAACGAGTCAACAGAGCTCCGCAAAAGGAGCGGTTTCAATCCCGAAAGGGATGTACAACCAGATATATATATATATATATATAAGAAGCTTCCTACTATTCGTCTATGTCCTTTCCACAAAATGGGCGTAAGAACTCCACGATAACCCATAAACAGGCACCCAAATGTCGAAATGTCGAAAGCACGGACACTTAAATGTATAAGACCCCCAATTGCCTAGTCCGTTCAACATCCAAACCGTTGAATGCCTAAGAGTTAATAAGTTTACATTAAAATATCTGACGAAGTTTCTTAGCACGTGGATAGCTTGTGCCAAAACATTATCCGTAGTAACACTCAGTGTAATAGTAATTGTCTAGGAGTCTGAAACAAGTATATCCATATTTATAGAATCATCACATTGTTAGATCCCACAGCCTCCCAGCCTCCTCATCATCATCAGGGCAGACACCTAGGCATCTGCATATCTTTTCTTTCTTTATTAGCCCGCAACATCCCATTGTTGGGCAAGGGCCTCCCTATAAGGGGGGTTGTTGATCTACTCTCCCATAGTGATCAACCCTCGCGGGAGAGAGGCGCCGCGTTAATGCAACCTTCGGGTCACCCATCCAAGTACTGACAAGAAACCACGCTGCTTTAACTTTCCTGATCGTACGTGAATGTGCGCTACCCGGGACCCCAGACACCTGCATATGCGAGCAGCCAATTGTCTATGTCCCAAATAGCTTCTACCTAACAATTATACATAAATAAAGCTCATCTACAATGATCATACTAAATTAGTACACAATTTAGTATTGCCAAATGTATCTAAATATAAAAAAGATCATGAAAAGCATAGAAGAAAAACTAACACAGATGGAAAACCCGGAAGAGAAAAAGAAAGGTCACGTCTGGGAAACACCACAATATTGAATTTGACGAGATGCATAATAGATGAGAAGAAAGAAGAATATGGGTCTCCACGCTAGTTATCGTAGAAACTACACTTTTAAATAATTTTGGTGATACATTTTGGTTATGAATACCAAGCGCATGGCTTTGAAATAGAATATTGTGTAATAACGTTAATTCGTTTATACATTCGACTTTTGATTCCGGTTTTTGTACTGTAATTAATATATTCGTGCTGTAATTGGAACTGGCAGAACTCACACACGTTGCAATTTACCAAGTATTTCGGGATTTCTGCCTCTGGAATATTCCTTTCCTTACTTACTCCAACATACTCATGTCATGGTCACTACATAAATCCTTTCAGCGTTTTTACAAGCGACAGCTGATCACTTTTTCTATTTAATCCATTTCCTAATTTATGGCAGTCTTTAGCGATATCGGAAGAATGCAGAGCAAAAATGTAAATGCTGTTGATGTTTGTTGTTGACGCGTTCGTGTTCTTGTCAGGTATGCTGTTTAATAACTGCTTTGCGAGATACTTTATGACATAATCGCTATTCCTCATGCGCTTGAGGCTCGGCGGCTAACTAGTTTAAGGTTGGCATTAACAGAATAACTATGTTAACATCAATTAGTAATTAGTGCCGCCAGTGAGTAGTTCCAATAAATAACGTATAACTTAAACTAATGGCAGAATTCTGCTAAGTAAACAACTTTTCAATATCATTGGAGAGGTGTCTGCAAACAAATTGCTCTTGTGTGTTTTAATAGCGTTTGATGGGTTTTTTCGCCTTCATCTAATTAGAGCTCTTGCTCTTTGAACCATTATCACGTGCTTGCTCTGTTATTTGCTCTTCAAAATACCCAGTTTCTTCAAGCCTAAAAAAAAACAGCGTAATTAACGAACCACTTCCTACTATTATTTCGATAATTACATTATTGAACCCCGAGTGATATTTTAAATAACCTACAAACCAACACTTAAAAAATCGGTAGAAATAATTGCGATGGAATTTTGTTATTTAATTTATGACGCGTAAAAAAGTCTTGTTAATATACGCTAATAATTAGATTTCCTGTAGAAAAAAGCTAATTTAACCAACTTCTAATTTAAATGCTTATAGCGTTAATGCGAAAAATTGTATTTTCAACGTCTCAACCATGGATAAAGTAATAACTTAATCTGCAGATATTTCCTTGTGCAATGAACAAATAGCTAACAAACAACTGTTTTGATGCAGTTGCATGAGGAGGATGTCGGATGATCTCACCAGATTGATTTTGGAATAACTTGTTTTATTCCTCCCGTATATTGGATATATTTATCTCAATGCCGACAGAAAAACTGCGTGGCCTTTCCCTTTTCAAAATATTTTGGTGAGGAACAACGACCTTCTAATATCACTAACGACAAAAATATGTTACTCTTTTAAATCCGTATCCTGTTAGGATACATTTATAAACCGGGATTGCTGCATCAGTTACAGTTTCGTCAGGTAAATTTAACGGCTTGATATCGTAGAAAGCGTATTATGAGATAATTGAAATAATTTTCTTTTAAATGGTCAATTTTCATTAATGAATTTTTCACAAAGCAAATAGTTTGTGTAACAATCTAGTCAGCTTGCCTTTATAGAAATTTCCATAACTATTTACTTTTCTTCTAGTTACGCATTCGCTTAAGTAAACTAAAGTGGTGAAATCGCGATTGTAATGTATGTACAGTTTAATAATAGAACCGTTTAGGGACAATACAATGGACAAGTAAATTTTCAGAATGTTTTAGCTAAAGCATTTTCCCTACAAATACATTTGCATAGTATCACTTGTTGAAGGGGTGTTAAAATATTCTTCGAATCATCAAATCATTTGCAACTGAACAGTATTTTGTGTAAGTATGTTCTTTATTTTTCTTGCTTAAGCTTGTTGTGTTAGCACTATTTTTACAATAATTATAGTAAATATTTCATAAAATACTTTTGTAGCTTTGCAATTTATACTTCTGATAATTTTTATTTTCAATATATATGTATATATGTATTATAATATACAGGGCGTATCAGAAATAGGTACAAATATTTAGCCCAGTCATAGATTGGCTCAAATAGAATTCAATGGTACTATTCATTTTTCAAAAATACTTAAGTTTATTTTTTTGAATTTAAAAATAAAACAAAATTTTGTTTGAGAACTGCTGATTATACAAAGAAAATGCTTTTAAGCTGTAGAAGGTTATTACCTAATTGTAAAGTAAATCCAAAGTGACAAACACGTAAAAACTTGTCTGACTCGTGATAACAACAACAGACTGAATAGAAATTACTGACCTACCTAATAGTATTGGTTGGTGGTAGCTGATATAAAATTTGTTTGCACTTCTATCATACTCTCCTTTGCATAACATGTCTTTGAACTCAAATTGTTGTTATTATCCTGCGGTACTCAAACCATTTTGGGTCAAATTTTCAATTATTATTTTCTCATATCTTAAGGGTCTAATTGCCAAGGAAATGTTTTTTCTAGTTTGTATATATTGTAATCTACCATCGAATTTAAAATGTGTACCTATTTCTGATAAGGCCTGTATATCAGACATCAAGGAGAATAGAAACACCTTAAATGATTTTTATTTATTTATTAAAATAAAACCATATTAAAGGACTTAAATTCGATTACAACCCATTAAACGGCATAAACACTTATTAATTTTTACTTTCGATGTGGTCAGAAACGATGTCTATTTTTGTATAGGATTTAGATCAAAACTTCCTATACAGATATCTGAGATTATTTAATACCAAGAAAATTTAAATTCTTTTAAATTTGTTGTTGTTAGGGATGTAATATGGTTTTTTAAAGATTTTTTTTAATTCTATTCACTAAAATGTAATTAAGTTTTCTGTTCATTTTCCGATTGTTACAAACCCCATTGTTTTAGAACGCTAACAGTCAGATCTTTAATTTCAGTAGAGAAAAATGTACAACTGAATATAAAAAATGGATAAAATATGACTTAGAAGTGAAACACGTGCTTTAGAAATTTGTCCATTGGGGTATATCTTGAAAACAAGATCGTACATGAGTTTATTTTTGCAATTTCTGACTTAGTACACGGTTTCCAATTGAAAGTTAAGCTTGGGCTGTCAGCTTTCCAAAACAACGGAGTTTATCAATATGGGACCAAAAATTAACTGGGATGTTTAGGAGTTTAGAACAACTCTGTACACAGGAGTTACGCCAATAAATTCTGAAAATATTTAGCTCTACGAGAATTTGAACTTAAGCTTTTCAAATCAGTTTTAATTTGACTTATACAAATCGTGGATAGAAGGTTTTGAAATTTTTATGAAAATTATTACTGTGTGTGTCTTAATATAAATAAGAACGATTTTTTATATGTATTTAATTGTCGACAAAACATTACATCAAACTTTGAAAACTTTTTGAATTACATTAAATAACTGCTCATTATTTATATTTTAATAATATTAATAGCGTTAGTTTCAACAGGATTCATTTATTTTACTTTATTTATATATAAGCGAGTCTTATACAGCTTAAAGCCGTCTCTCGCATCTCAAGCGCCAATAATCTTTGTCTTACCAGTCTTCCTCATGTAAGTCTCTACTTTTAATTGCCTCCTGTACTTCTTGATTCCATCCTCTAAGCGGTCGTCCCATTTTACGTCGTGCCCAAGGTATCCAACTCCAATGTATTTGTGACCATCTATGGGGTGTCATCCTTCGCATGTGTCCATATCATTTAAATATTTTCTCTTCTATTTCTTTTATCACTGTTTCTTCCAGCTCCATGCTTTGTCGTATAACCTAATTTCTTGTGTGTTTCAATCGGCTCTTCCTAAAGCTTCTTCCATTTCCGACCATAATAAGGGGTTAAATTCTGTGTTGTTTGTTTAGCCTGAGGAATTCTGTGTGTAATTTCACGTCAACCGTTACCTTCTTCTGATAATAGTGTGCCTAAATATTTATATTGTCTGCAGCCTTTTATTAAGTTTCCGTTTATCTTCATGTCCTGAGCTCTTCCATTTACGACCATGTATTTAGTCTTGTCACAGTTACCCTTTAGACCCCACTTCTCATAAGTTTCGTGTAGTTTCCTAGTCATGTAATTTTCATCGTCTTGGTCTACTGCAAGTACTACCTGATCGTTGACAAAAAGTAACGAATGTAAGTAATTTCCAACGATATTTTTTCGCATTCTGCTATATTTGCCATATTATCAAAATATTTACTTAAATTTTTTAAGAATTAATTATTAGGTTGTCCAGTTTAACATTGCCATCACAATGAAAACTAGTTAATTTCGATGTCACCGATATGTTTTCACAAATACCTCCTCAAGAGTCTATTCCTTTGTTAAATATTTTTTTATCAATAAAAATAATGAATTAACAAAACGAAATGAGTTGATTCAATTATTCGAACTTCTTCAGAAAAACGGTTTACCAATACAAAGTTCAATTTCATCACCTTTAGCTAATATATTTATGGAACATTCAGAAGCCCGAATTTTTTAATCAAATCAATCTTCAAAAATTATATTTTTGTTCAGTTACGTTGATGATATTTTATCTTGTTTTAATAGTTAATTTGGATTTATTCTTGATTTTAAGATAATTTTGTTGATAGGCATCATTTGGATTTCCTGCGGTTTTAAAAATGAAATTTTGCGCACAGATTTGTATGCAATGCAGAAAATTATGTTTGATTTTCTAAACCTTTCCAGGTTCTTATAGTACCAAGAATGAAAAAAACAATCACTCAAAGGCCACTATATTGGTGCAATATTATTGAACAAACCTCCTAGTATTTTAACATGGTAATTAGTTTTAAATGTATTTTACAAATGTAAATAAAAATATTATTACTTTAGCAGGTTGTTGAATTAAATGATATGCAAATAATTCGTCGAAGCATTTTAAAATTATAAGTCTTCTATGTTTTCTCTTATCGGATGTAATAATATAAATGAAATACAGAAGCCAAAATATATTTACATAAAAACAGGTACATAAATCAAATTTAGATTTACGTCCTTATATCTTGGACTTCAAAAATGTACTCTGTTACTGACAAACAAAAACTTAAACTTCTAGGGCACCAAAAATTGACTAAAAATAAGTGGGGTATGTAACGTCACTCTGGCTACGTGTGGAAGCCACATGTCCGCAACGCTACACTTTTCACAAAGGTTTGCAGCTTTAAACGGCCTGAGACAAAGGGCCGTCAATGACACAATTTATAGCCATTATGCCAGACCTTCCGCAAATTTAAAAATTCCTGGAAACGAGTATGCAAACATTGGTACCCATGCCGCCAACACAGGTATTGTCCTGTATGGTTTTACATTGTACAATTAGTTCAATTAAAAGAATTTATTGGCACGTAAATCAAATGGTTATGGTTATTGTAAATATTATAAATACAGGTGAGTAACAAAGTTATAACACCGAGTCTCGCGCCCTAGTGTCCCGCGCCCTAATGGCTCGCGCCTTAATGTCATCGCGCCCTAGAGTCTCTGCGCCCTAATCTAATCGGTCTAGGACATTCGGGCGCGGCCGTTAGGGCGCTAGACACAAGGGCGCGAAGACACTAGGGTGCGGGCCATTAGGGCGCAGAGACTCTAGGGCGCGAGGACATTAAGGCGCGAGCCATTAGAGCGCGGGACACTAGGGCACGAGATGCGGTGTTATAACTTTGTACTCACCTGTATTTATAATAACCATAACAATTTGATTTACGTGTCAATAAATTCTGGAGGATAAACGTAAATTGGATATACTTATACTTATAAGAAACAGCAATTTAAAATATTTTTCAGAAAAATATTGTAAATACAACATTGTAGATGAAAGCACACTCAGAAAAAAGTATGTAGATTCTTGTTATGTTGAAACATGGTCAGAAATTAAGCAAATTGTTGGTAGTAATTATATTTACTTTATAGTTGGCGAGACTACTGATAGTTGTGGTCGCTCATTTACTAATTGGAATTCTTCACGAAATAGAAAAAGGAATTTTATATTTGATTTACTCGAAACAGCTTTAAAAAATAGTGTGCATATATATGCGCATATTTCCGCAATAATCGACTGCATATATTCCGTAATCTAGTGATACCACTGCCACCGTTTATCACAAACAGTTGTATCCCTGCTTCTTAGAGAGCACTGGTTTTCGCGTGCTCTACATCTTCGGAATCCATAATTAAGACTTCTTCTGACCATATATATACACAAACTGACACAAGTAGCTTCTGACTATAATTTGGTGAGTTCTGTAGAATCGAAGCTCCTGTGAGCCAGACTTCTTTTGTGACGTCATCTATAGCAGAGGTCATTTTTGGTCAGTTTTTCCAGGGTATATCATTTTTTTCAGTTTCAGCATACTTTCTAATTACCCGAACGACGGTTTATTTACTAGAGATCGTCGGATAATTTGATTTGTTTTTTCTACGAGAACATGTTGCAACTTCGATGACATACAGATTTCAAACTGTAGATAGGTCAAACAATTGTTACTATTATTATTATAATTATTAAAATGTAGATAATAATTAAATTCTTAAACCGCAATATTAAGTTTTTTCGTGATAAATCAAGAACGAATCACAATATTTAAGATTTCTGTACAGATTCTCAATAGCACTAAAAAAGCGTAACTTTTCTTTATTTAACCAACTTCGTATATGTTACCGCTTCCAAGATGCCAATGGTGGGTACCGAAAAATTAACTACCCTGTATATAGTTAGAACAAAGACGGTATTTCTCATACAAATGGCTTTTAAATGCGCATTATGTAATTTCTAATCACCTCATTATTTTTCAAAAGAACACGTAAGAAACTGATTAAGGAAGCAGCCACAAGAATTCTATGAGCAGGTTATACGTCGATTAGTAAAACAATGGGATAGGTGCCCTAACTGCGACGGTAATTATTTGTAAATAAATTGTTGAATAAATTTTTTATGAAGCGCAGATAGGTTTCAACTGAACACACTTCGTATACGGTCGCTCCACGCTGATGAGTGTAAATGACGGATCACTCATTTCCCTCGTCCTATTTTATTATTTACGTCTTGTTTACTTCTACCGTTTGAAGATACTGTATTTCATAGAAAGGCAGTTTTTTATTTTGTTGATTCCAATATCCACATACCCATGTCTTTCATCATCTCCTACCACATATTGAGCCCACATAACCAAAGTTACCCAAAACATAACTAAAAGTTAACCTCTCAAAAATACAAGGTCATCAATAGTTAATCAAAAGATATCCTGTATGTTAACAATGTCACAAATTAGTTAACCATAGGACAACCCTAACCTTGAGAGTCATCTTTGGTTAACCATAAAAGATGTTCAAAGGCTAACCTCGAAAGTCATCTTTTGGTTAACTTTAGAAGATGTCCAAAACTTAACCTTGAAAATCATCTTTTGGTTATCAATAAAAGATGTCCAAAAGTTAACCCTGAAAATCATAATTTGGGTACCTCCTCGACATACCCAAAAATAATGTCCATTGTAGCATTTCAAGAAGGTACAATTTCTTTCAGAATGTGTAAATAAAAAATGCGTGTCAAAAAATTGCTATTTATTATCTTAAAACTATTTTAAATACAATAAATTATTAACATATCATATACCAGAATTTTTACAAAGACTTCTTGAGTCTTTCTGCAAACTTCCGGACCCAAACTTTAGTGATGGACAAAATGTCCACTTCCGTGGCACCCGGTATAATCTTTCGTACTGCAACTGTAAATAAACAATAATTTGTTAACAAAACTTATCTGTTCGACATATATGTATATATATATAATTTTTCCATCTTCTAGTATTAACCCAATAACCCAATTTACCCTTACAGGTATTTGTGGTAATTAAATAAACCATTTCGAGTTTTTAAACGTGTTAATGTTATGTAATATATACTTCTTTAAATAAATCCCCCCTCCTAAATTGTGTAAAACACAATATCATGAAACTAAACGGGGTGGTTACATTATAGCAAAATATGTTATCCAACAAATACAGACTGGTGTTACATTGATCCTAATGGACTCAAAAATGTTAATTATATTTATTCCGCTATGATAAACGATAACTATTTATTAAATTTCTTTGATTTGATACAAATATGGTAACAATTATTAAGAGAAATTACCTAAAGAAAGGCTTCAAACAACCCCATGAAGTTTCTCACAGAGAAATATTTAATAGTTTACCTGATTTTATAACGTTTTAGAAAAATGTACGTCTTAATTTAAATTTAAAAAATGAGATAAATTGTGTTATCAAATAATTCCTAGATTATGAAATGCAAAAATGCATAAATTACGTCAAATATAAAAAGAGATACGAGATATTCAGTTTAAATGTAATTAAATTATAAGAGGTTATAGTCACGAAAGTATAACATACCAATGACTATTCGATTTATATTCAATCCCTGCAATTTGAGTTTCTGATTGGCACCGGATCCAGCTTATTCCATTACTGACACACAGCTCTTGTCACATCCTAATATTCAATTAAAACGTAATAGCATAAAATAAACACTTTGTACCAAAGCGTTGGCTTGTTGCCAACGGGTTTCACAGAGACAGCGCCATCACTGCTACTAAGAATATCATTTTTGGTTTGCCTAATAAGTCTGTACTTATGTCCTTTAGAATACTTGTGGTACATATGCAATTCATCGGTTGAAAAACGGTAAACCTTAGCCAAAAATGAAAAATATAAACTTACCTTAATAATTACGTAATATGATGCACACACTAAACTTGCGAATACTAACTGAAAATCGAAATGCTACTTCTCGGAAGGAACGATTACAGAATAGCCATACTTTGATCCCCGAGAGATACTGCGCATGCCTTATGGCCTTACGGTTGTAACGGTATTTTTGGCGCCTGTTTGGTTTTGCAACCCATGTTTCTTTATTTACGTGTAATTGGTGGCGCTTGCGTAAACCTCCCTGACGCTTATTTCGCTGGCTCGCTTTTGATTGATTGAGTTTGCGCGTTCCTAGCTGCGCGAGTTGATTCTTAGAAAACTTTGACTTCCGGTAATCATCTTCCTGTGATCTTTAGAATTGATTGAACGTCGATATAGATTGCTCCGTTTAAGTATATTTTACTTGAGAATTCTTCTCGATTTATGGAGTGAATCCTTGTATACATCGTAATCCGTTGTGAATTGTGGATTTTCGGTGTAGGTCCTTGACCGATTTGTGATCTTCGTTCGATCTTTTGTTCCGTCAATCGGATTTATTTTCGATTGGTAAGTCATCCATCTTTAATTTGAACATGCTAGCCTAACGCATTCTTTATTTATTAATTTAGACAACAAGTTGGGGGCTGTACGCTTAATTTAAACAACCAGTTGGGGCTGTAAACTTTCGCCACAGTTACGTTTTGAATTGCTGAATTGCTGTCTGCGAGAAATTGGAACTCAAAGCCGTACCGGTCGACACTAGAGCACGTGTGAACGTGAAGCCGCTACAGGATTTTCCGCTCAGATGGAAGCATTCAGGAAAGTGATTTCAATTCGTATTATTTATTAATTTTGGAGTCGAGTTAATTGCTCGTTGTTTAATTTGTACTGCTTCCGAGTTATGATTTAATTTCCAAGTTCTTTCACGTGTTTGTGAACCATTGTTTATATTAATACTTTCATATATTAGCGTGTTACGTATTTCGTGCATATTAACGTAAATTTCACTTGATATATACAGGGTACGTCATCTGGAGCTGTAATATTGCGTTTATACGGATTTGTAACTAGGATATTTTGTATTTACAGAGCGCTTATATCAATTGAAAGTACTTTCAGAGGATAGGGTGTATTTTGCTTTTTAAACGCCGTTTTTAATTTTCAAACGCAGTATTTTTACCTTGCTCGTTTACTTCAATTTTATTTAACACTATATTAAGTGAATGGTACGGGTGGTGTGTACGTATACAGGGTTCTAGTGCATATTAGCACAGTTATTGTATATGTTACTGGGGTAATTACTTTATTGGTATATTTTTTTTTTGCATCATTAAATTACCGTTGTTGCAATTGGTCTTATTATTTATTGTTACCTTATCTCTGATAATTTTGTAAAGACGAAGCAATTAGATAAATGGAGAACCCGAGGTCCAGCTTACTCTAAATCTACATCTGGATTATTATCAGCGTAATCTTTCAAGCTGGTGGCGCCCTTTCTAGGTAATTGACGAGGAGTTAATTACTTTATGTATTCGACTTTATTTTGAGAACCGCCCATCTTCGATTGAGGTTCCGGGAGGCTGATATTAATCAACGAATTATTTATCTAATTTACAGAAATTTTCCTTAGGAAATTTTTGCAGGCGTCATACGGTGCAAAAATAATTCATGTTTTGCAACGGTCCACGTTTATTACTTATCCGGAAGTTTTCGAAGAAAAACTCCTAATGCCCACTAAATAAGAATAATAGAATGTTTTAATCCAACTACTTATCCCTTTCATAATACTTTAAGTAAATTCGGTTCTGCTGGAAATTTTAAAGACAAGTACGTAAGTATACCTATGACTAATCTAAAATGATTCTAGAAGAAACTTGGATATTCGCCAACTTTATTGCTAGTTGGCTATGGATTAATTTGAACAAATACTGCAAGCATTTAATAACGGTCACCTTTTACGAAAAGTTTATCACAATAGTTGGCTTAATGGTAGTTAAGAAGGATGTCATTTTACTAGTAAAATGTAACCGCATATTTTTGCAAACGAAGACCACGTGCGTTAGTCAACACATCTGTTTTTCTGGTCTGTCAGTTCTTCTTACTCTGTCTTACTTAGTGTTCAATGAATCCTAGATAGAGTGCGAAGAGGAGACAGTTGTGTTTATACACTAAGCTGGGGTGTGACGTCCACTACATACGCATATAATTCAAAAATTTGTACAATAACAAAATGTTTGATTAATAACCTTAAATACGGCGTAACAGTAATATACTTATTAAAATATTTTGATATAATACAATGACGATTAGAATTATAGATAATTTTAAACAATATGGTGCTGCATTTTTACCGAATACTTGTATGGACAAATTTCATGGAAACCATATTATTATTCAAATACCATAACATCAGCTAACGATTTAAAAAATGTCGTTTCCGCTATATTTTCTCAATTAACTTTACTTCAGACGTGAAAATGTCCGTGGATTAACTGTTAGATGACCTCAAGGGAAACTGGAGAGATATCCAAAGTTAGCGAAGGAAAATGTCAAAGGAATATCAAAAATTATCTTAGGTGATACCTTCAATAAACAAGTAATATGGTTTACTGTATTTTGGGCTAATAAATAACGTTTTTGTTACAGTATTTGTTACTCATTTTAGTAAGAAATTACATCATTCAAAAAATGGGAAATATACAATATTTACATTACATTCAAGTTCAAGTTGTCAATATTTTTTCTACTAATTACAACATTGAAGTAGATATTCTGTCAATAGCTAAATTGACTTGAGTAATTTAAAACCCAGTTGCAATGTAGTTATTCACAACAGCATGTGCAACTATTATCAACTAAATATAATGATTATTTTTTCGCAAGCATTTGTCATCGTTATTTTGACTTGTAAAACCTGTTACTGAGAATGTAACTGAAAATTAACTACTATAGGTCGCTTTAAAGATACGTAGCTATAAGGTGCACTTTGAGAGTTAGTTAGAAGTTAACCTTTTTGGTTGCGATAAAGTTAACTATTTAGAATAACTATTTCTCAACTTTAAGTTGAACGTAAGGGATACTGTAGTTTTGTAACCGCTGCGGATGCACAAAGGATGCCTATAAGTTACCCCGGGTAGGTCATCTTTCCAGGTTAAGAAATGATCAGGTTTTGGACAGTCAAGGTTAACTTTGGTTATGTGAGAGTTTTCTTGGTGTTTATCACTGGACCCAATTAGTTATATTTTACTCAAGTTTTCGAAATATATAGTTTTAGTCGTCGCGATCTCAGGTTACTAAATTCTGGTCATCAAGGAAAAACAAGGTATATAAAGTCTCATTTCTAATTGGCAGGTCTATAATTCCGCATTTTCTTTTCCATATTTGAATGGGTTTTTCCAGATATATTTCAAAGAGTAGTGAAGTAAGCGAAGATTCTTATCTCAAACCTTCAGTATGTTGAAATTTCCGAGAAATCCGTTTGTCTACGCCTATGCTTGAACGGCACTGATGTCCGATTCCGTGAATTGTTTTTCTATTCTTCGTTGCACAACTCCTCTATATAGTTGTGCTAATGCCCCAACAATTTCCATAGTCTTACGTGTTACCTTTTTTGTAAATAGATATTATAAGTGCTCTGTTCCATTCATTTGGTGGATTAAACCACTGTAAGCATTTGTTAAATGTAGTAGCCAATATTTCTATTAGGATGTAAGGGACTACTTTAATCAATTCAGTGTTTAGATCTCCAGGACCCGGAGCTTTTCCTATCTCTAGATACTTCCCTTTCATTACTTCTAGAAAAACTGTTTCCTTAATAACCACTTTATACTTTATGGGCCACTCTAGATACAGTCATATGCACACAGTGTTTATTAGCCTATTATATAGCTAAGTACTTAGTTTTCTTTTTTCGTAGAAATGGTTACCTTGAGGTTCTTGCATTCCCTATTAAACACGAACAGAAGTTTTTGTAGGTCGTCCTCTGACTTTTCTCCGAATCTCGGACGTTTCTGTTCCCTTAAAATACGGAAGGAAGGAAAAGGGAGCACGTTAAGAACGATTTCAAGAAAATATAAAAAGGAATTAGTCATTATCACAGTTTCTGTCGAATTAACCCAGCTTTTTCTTAATTCCATTTTTGTAATAGTACACCATTTCGTTTCTTTGCGTGCCTACGAAATTGTTCCATTAGCAACAACGTCTTCTTCTTCTTTTTTTTTTTTTTGGAACAATTTCATATTTGAGCAATTTTTCTGAATTGCAAATGCATAAGTCCCTGGCGGAGTTCTAATGTCAATTTAAGAATGTGAAAGAGATCCATAAAGCGGAGAATAATTTAGAACCTGGATAACCTTTCATAAAGTCTATTGTTATTCAGAAACATGAAAGGCAAGGAGTATCGTCTTTAAGAATAAATTAAAATCTTTTTCGCATAAATAATAATCACATCTTCTTTTCCTCTGCAGTTGTAACAATCATCGAGCAATTAGGACTGAATTATGTTGAAATCCGCTAACGCGATTAAATTTCACTATTGTAGGCCGTCCATTGAATCCATTCTCATTTGTCAAAATACATAAAGCCACGCACACCTTCGTACTCCATCGTCTGTGCTTTAGCCTTTGTGACTCACAAACAACAAAAGTAAAACTGCTCACAATTGAACCATATGCGTAGGAGACAAATGAGTAATTGTTGTGGTACAGTTTAGGAGATTTTATGCAACTCCGAATTGTTCGTAGTAACTTGTGGGATGCATTCAATGCCAAGCTCTTTAAATTCGTTTTGTAACCGTTATGCAATTATCACTTCCGGAGGTGCACGAAAACCTGATTTGTTAGATTTTCTTCATTTTTATACCTAGAAACCCATTTTAACAATTAACACTTTCGCCTCAGCGGCACTATTAATGAAAAGCCTTTCAAGTCTTCCGTAATCAGCCGTTTGACCTCCCATTTGAAAATGAGCATTGTGTGTGAGTGTGAGATCTTTTTCGTGAATGATTTGGCAGTCTAATGATAATTATCCGAGTCGTTAATTATTACACTTGTCAAATTTTACACTCCCATGTTTAACCCTCTCGCGCGCAACCATTAATTACGAACTGATGAAGAAGAATTATTTGTTCCCGTAATTGAGACGTGTGTGAAATATATTCATATTGTTGCCAAATCTTGCCTAACATATTAATTGACAACTGTTATTTTGAGTAAACTGTCGATTACGAGATTCATCCGGGTTGTGATTCTTTTGCTCCTCACATTGCGCAATTATATTTCTTACCTTCACCACCGTTTGAGTGGCATAACTGTGCCAAATTTCGAGATGAACACGAAATTATAATTGATTGATTGTGAACTTTCATGTTAGAATTCGGATGGGTGTACTCTTTCTAGGTGTTAAATCTTTTATACTCTTTATAATCCTATTGACTTTTGATCCAAATTGCTTGTATACAGCACAAAATTGTTTCAATGGTTCATAAAATATAATATAAAAAGAACTGGCCTTCGCGAGAGCATAACAATGCATATTATGTTTGGGTCTTAGATTGTTTTGCATCATGAAGTGGCAATGACTACAATTTTAAGACATCTGATGAAGTGGTGTAATTTGCATAAAAATGATTATTATCGTCCTCTTACAGGCTGACACAATAGCACTGCTGACATTGCCAACAAGTAGTTGTGTGTATAGTAGCTTTTTCATCCAACATTCAAGCCTCTGTTACAGTAGTACCTACCTCGATGACATTGACTGACATGTTGTAAAATAAAAGCCATTCGACCGAACGAAAACTGTGGGTACCGAAATTTCTCTTCAAAGTGGCATTTTTAACCGCGCTCAAGTGGGTTTTCACACATGATCAACAGACCATATTGCAATAAAAAATTCAAATTTTATTGAGTGTTAGAGATTAAATTTCACAGGCGCAGCACCATTTAACCGTCGTGTACGTTCTTGAGATGTTTGAAATGAAATTTGAGAAGCTGACATTACCTTTTCGAAATTGTAGGAATATTCAACATTCGAATGGGCGGCATTTCCGTAACATTTGTAGCGATCTGTGACATATTTCAATCAGAATTAACACGATTACTTAGAAAATATGGTAAAAGCTTGTAAATGGAGATTCGGCCGTTAGAATTCTTTTTATGCAACAAGTGAACTCCTTTCGCTATCCTGGATAGCCCCAATTACGTAAACTAGGCTTATCGTTAAAAGTTTCAAAATTACCTCTTGGGAATTTAAATTATCTTAAACGTGGTTAAGATACGACTTTACTCTTTCTATAACTATATACAACACATTTTATATGTATGTTTAACTTATAAAACCGTTAGCCTCACTTATTAATGTAACAGTTGAAGCAGTCTATTACAAGCTTTCCTACAAACATTAGATTAATAAAATATTAAAATATCATATTCATACCATTCGTTATACATACGAGGTCGGACAAATATATAACGGGATTGTTCAAATACAAAGAATGTGAGGTAGCCATAGGTGAAAATACCTCTAGCGTCCTTCGAAGTAATCTCCCACGATTTCTACGCACCGTTGACATCGACGATACAAGTCGCGGAAAGCCTGCTTAAACTTCTAGCGAGGAAGTGTGTTTAGTTCGGCGGTAACATTCCGTTGAATGTCTTCCACGTCGTCAAAGCGCCTTCCTTTGAGGGTCAATTTCAGCTGAGGAAACAGCATGAAGTCCACTGGAGACAAATCCGGCGAATAGGGAGGATGTTCTAAGACTGAGACATTTCGTGTCGCCAAAAACGTTTTCACAATCAAGGCAGAATGCACAGGGGCATTATCGTGTAAAAGGCGCCAATTGCCGGAGGCTGCCAAATGCGGTCGCACACGTCGAATGCGTTTTAGTGAACGCGTCATGACACCCTTGTAGTACAGGCTAGTGACGGTGACACCCGGTGGCACAAATTCTTTGTGAATGGTACCTTGATTGTCGAAGAAAGTGATCAGCATGGTCTTCACTTTTGATTTTTGGAAACGAAATTTCTTTGGCCTGAGAGACGTCTTCGATCGCCATTCTATGTTTTGTCTCTTGCTTTTTGGATCGTACTGGAAGCAGCACGACTCGTCACCAGTAACAATTGAATCCAGAAAATTTGGGTCACTGTTGGCTGTAACAATGAACCCGCGGGAGGTGTCCACTCGATGCGCTTTTTGCTCAATGGTCATCGTAAAGGTCCTGCCGACCTTCAAGAAATCTGGCAAACCACTCGAAACGCGAGTACGGAACATGGCCTCATCGCCGTACACAGTTTTCAACATCTCGAATGTGTCCGTTTGTGGCCGTTTTCCCCAATTTGAAACAAAACTTAATGTTCGCTCTCTGCTCCATGTTTGACTTGTGTCACATGTGACAGCTGCACTAACTTGTTCATTCGCATGCACAGCCTACCACGCAAATTCTGATAGGATGCCCTTCTACCTATGTGTACACGAAAGTTCCAGCTACAATTTGGATATGATTTGGAAACAGTCGGTTTCTTGTAGCGTCCGCAGTAGTGCCAATCCCGTTTGATATTTATCCGACCTCGTAGATACGTAATTATACCAAAAAATATGAAACTGTACAGCTTTTCATTTGATTGGGTTATGTAATACGAAAGTTTCTGGAAGATTATCATATCTAAAAGTCCTCGAACCCTGTACTCTTAAAATTACCTGCATACTGTTATGTTCATTTGATTTTGCCACTTCATCTGAATTAAAGTCATATTTTAGTTGCCGCTCTGTAGCCGATTACTATATTGTTATTAAAACGGATTAAAAAACACGCTGGAATCATAATGAATGTTTACTGGAACCAGACAGCGGCCGTAAGGGTTGATGGAGAAATGACCGACTAAATAAAAATATTGAGAGGTGTCATTTTCATTTAACATTTATTCTGAAGCTATATGTAAAGATGTCCTAGGGGACAGCCAAGAGGGAATTAATATCAACAGTATAAGATTAAACAAGTCGCGCTACGCAGACGATATCGTCCTATTGGCAAAAAATGAGCAAGTCTTACAAGTACTGATTGATCGCGTCACTGACTCCAGTAAAAACTATGGTCTAAATATAAATAAAAAGAAAACTAAAATAATGGTGATCAGCAAAAGTGGTAATGTTCAAACTAATATTGTGGTCGATGGAATCCGGTTAGAACAAGTGGCGAAATACAAATACCTGGGTTACAATTTAAACGAAAAATGGGCTCGCAACATTGAAATTAGAAGTAGAATAGAACAAGCAAGAACATCGTTTGTAGAAATGAAAAAGCTCATCTGCTGTCGAGACTTAAACCTACAATTTCGCATGCGTATTGTACGATGTTGCCCGTTCTCTTATGTGGAGTGGAAGCATGGACGCTCAACCAAGCTACAACTAAAATAATAGAAGCATTTGAAATGTGGATTTAGAGAAGAATACTTAAAATATCGTTGAAATAATAAGAAATGAGACCGTCCTAGAAAGAATGGGAAAGGAAATGAAAATAATTCACAAGATCAAAAAAAGAAAAATAGAATACTTGGGACTGTATAAGGCCTAACGAAAACTACCAATTGTTGCAACTAATTATCCAGGGTAAGGTGCAGGGCATGATAAACACGGGAAGAAGGAGAATATCTTGGCTTAAAAATCTTCGTTTCTGGTTTGGGAAAAGCACAAGATTCTTGTTCCGGGCAGCAGTATCCAAAGTAGAGATAGCCTTGATGGTCCGAAATTTTCGTTAGGAGATGCACCAAAAGAAGAAGAAGAATATTTTCCATAAACTATAACTGCTAATACTAAACTGTTAGGCTACTGCTATTCATTCATCGGGCTATGCATCTCCTTGGGGATTGAAGCCGCTCCTTCTGCGGAGCACTGATGATTCGTTTAGTGTGGTGAGTCAGTTCACGTCTTGTTAAAGTCTTCTTTCTGCTTTTGGTATGTTTACAATCTTGTTCCATTTTTTCCTATCTTTGATATCTGATTTTCAGTCCTTGATTCCCATGGTACGTAAATGGTTTATCACTTGGTCCACCCATCTTATTTTTGGTCTACCTCTTGGTCTACCTGTTAAGAGAATCCATTCGCTTATCCTTTTTATTGTACTTCTTCTGTCTCTCCTGTGAATGTGACCATATCATCGTAGCCTGTGTGCTTTTATGAAATTTACTATGTCTTCTCCCAGTATGTTTCTTATTTCGAAGTTCATCAGGCGTCTGTATTCCCCTTCTTCCGTTTCCTTGAACCCCATTATTTTTCTGATTATTTTTCTCTCAAAGGTGCGAAGTTTTTCCTGGTCGTTCTTCGTTAGACACATTGTTTCGCTTGCATAGGTTACCACTGGTCGGATTGTCGCCTTGTAAGTTGTCATTTTCGTCTTACTGCTTAGGCTATTGTTATGTAGTAGCTTTCTGGCACACAAGTAAGCCCTATTTCCTGCTTGTATGCGCTCTTGGATTTCTTCGCTTCTGTCGTTGATTGTTACTCCTAGGTATTTGAAATTATCCACTTTTTCGAAAAGGTATTTTCCAGCTACGATGGTTTTGGAGTTGTTTATTTTTTGTCTGCTACTTATCATGTATTTTGTTTTATTCTCGTTAATTATTAGTCCCCTTTCTTTTGCTTCCCTTTCCAGCTTAAGTAATAATAATAATAATAATAATAATAATAATAATTAATGTCTTTATTTCACAATGGTACATCAAAAACAAATATATATTAAGTATAAACAAGGCCCATATAAGTGTACCATTGGAAACAAGGGCGCTATTTAGACCAAGTCTGCTCTTCCATAGAAACCCAGAAATAAAAAATAATAATAATAATAATAATAAAGGGAAAAGAAAACATGTTACCTAAATCTAATGAATAACTAGTTAAATAAATTGCAAATAAGTAACTAAATAAGTAGGTGCAGGTTCGAGTTCAACAACTACCGCTGTGAGACTGTTGACGCATTAGTATTTTGCTGTACTGTTTTTTAAAGCAGGGTAGTGATAACGCCTGTGATTCAGGGGAGAGAATGTTATATACTTTTGACACTTGATAACTAAAGCCACGTTCGAAAAACGCCGTTTTATGCGGTGGTAGTGTAATAATCCCTTTGAATAGAATATTTAGGTTGTGAACATTTTCTCTAATTGTAATTTTACGGTATAAATATGAAGGCTTTTTGTCAGTTATAATTTTATGAAAGAATGAAGCACTTAGCAATTTCCTCCTATTAGTCATTGAGAGCCAGCCAAATTCATTTAATTTATACGAAACATGTTCGAATTTTCTGATACCAAATATTAGCATCAAGCAAGTAATGTCTTAATCATGGTGTTTCTGTTCCTAGCAATTATTACTATACCATCGGCATACGCGATGAGTTGTACTGATTTGTTCGCAATGGTTCTCTCAGTGCCCAGGGCTCTGATCGCCCCTTCCATGGCTACATTGAATAGTGATGTCGACAGTGCGTCACCCTGTCTCGCTTTGGTTTCAATATTAAAAGCGTCTGTGGTACCTTCGCGAATTGTCACAAATGCCTCTGATCTCTCCATTGTCATTTTTATCAAGTTTATTGGCATATTTGGTATGTTCATGCTTTGCATTACTTTCAAGCGTTTATGTCTTATGAAGCTATCGAAGGCTTGTTTAAAATCAATGCAGAGCATGTACAGTTCGATGTTGTGTTCATAGCATTTTTCTATTTTCATTCTGTGTGTATGGCATCTATGGTAGATCTACCTTTCCTGAATCATTGTTGGTAATCGCCTGTTTCTGCCTCTATGTGTATTTCTAGTCTGTTACGGATAATTGAGGTTAAAAGCTGTTGAGGAGCATAATCCCTCTGTAGTTTTCGCATAGCGTGCGATCCCCTTTCTTTAGTATCGGCACTAGTACTCCTCTCCTCCATTCTTCAGGCATAGTTTCTTCTTTCCATATCTCTATAATTAGATTGTATATTCTTTCTCCGCCAGATTTATTCAGTTCATTATTTATATTATCTGATCTGTAGGTTTTCCGGTTTTGAGATTTTTAATCACAGCAGTAAACTCTTCGAATGATGTTTCATCAGCTTCATTTCTTTCTTGGTTCTCTTCTACATTGCCGGTTTGTACAAGGATGGTTCGATAATTACGTGGCCTAATAAAGAAAACGCAAGTTTTTTCGACAGAAAACATTTTATTTTTCAAAATAGTCTGCTGCTCGCTCAACACACTTATTCCAACGATATTCCAAATTAGCAATGCCTTCATTGTAGGTCGATGAATCCAAGTCCTTGAAATAGCTATTTTCAGCAGCGATTACCTCTGAATTAGACGAAAATCTCTTGCCACCGAGCCATTTTTTCAGGTTTGGAAACAGATGATAATCGCTGGGAGTATTTACTCATTGCCAATTCTTCAGTTAAAGTTCTGGGCACTCTGTCATTTGAGATACCCACTATATCTGCTATTCCGCGCACTTTTACTCGACGGTCATCCAATACGATACGGTGGACTTTTTCAATCATATCCCGGGCAGTAGAAGTGTTTGGACGTCCACTACGGGGTTCATCATTTATGCTCACACGGCCAAGGTTAAATTCGGCAAGCCTGCTTTTAACCATTGAAAACGAAGGAGCGGATTCCAATAGTGTTGAATCCAGATCTGCTTTGATTTCGGTTGGTGTTAAGCCTTTCAAATGAAAGTACTTTATCATTGCTCTCAACTCAGTTTTTTCCATTGTTTAAAAATCACACGAGAGGTTCACTTTGGCGTACTGTAAAAAACAGACTAATTGACAGAAAGCTCTGTACTGTCATATTTAATCTAATAAGGGATAGTTCTACAGAATGGCAAAGAAAATTCCCCCGAATTCGCGCCATCTCTATATTAGACCACGTAGTTATCGAACAATCCTCGTATATTATTCCCCTTGTCCTTATATAGTTCAGTGAAGTACTTTTCGCATTCTCTGATATCGATTTGTTTGCTTCTTGTGTTTTTCTTGTTGTTTAGTTTTTTAATGTACTTGAATAATTTAGAATTGTCTTTGCTATTTGCCTCTATTTCATTTAAGTTTTTCATCCATTGCTGCTTTCTATTTTTGTATATCCCTGTGGCTGTTTTTACCATTTCTTTGTAATCATTTAGTTCTTGTTCGCTTTCTGTTTTTATCCATTTTACTCGTGCTTGGTTTTTCGGGTTTATATGTTCCATGCATTCATCATCGAACCATTTGTTTCTACCTACTGCTATATTGAAACAAATACAATTAATAAGCAAAATAGAAAAGAAATTTCTGAATTCTTTCACACTGAAATAGCTATTTTAAATAATGAACGCGTGAAGTGTTTTTTCCACTGTCTGTTATTTATTTAAGTATTTAAATTTATTTAATTCTTTAATTTGATTACCTTTATGTTTCTTTTATTGTTAAATCATAAAAATCCTTAATTAACTTTTATGTAGTTATTTCTATTAGGTTCCAATTTTATGTCTTTGTTATTTTACCGTTACGACTACTATAAAATAGGCAGCGATTGTTCGGTTCTAATGAACAGCTTCGTATATTTGTCAATTTTGCATTGTTTAATTTGTCTACACCTAAGCTCTGCATGGGCGCTGTTAAATAAAATTATGCCTAAGAACGTAACAAATGCCCGGCAATCATTTTGGATTTCCTCTCAAATTTATAACTTAATGCGAAGCGGGGAACTCACCGCAGTACCCACAAATTCAGATTTTTAAACACCCTAACGTGTTGTTTCCGATAATGTATTATAAGTTCCAAATAAATTTAAATAATCTGTTAAGTAACGACTATCGTTTCTTAAATTTTATTTAAATATCGCATAATTATCGAACGGTTGCCGTCGTGGATGAAGAGGTCAACCGATTCGGAATTAAATGCAATAGCTTTTCTATTGAAATGCTAAACAAATGGGTAGTAAAAATGTATATTTTTGACAGTTAAGATATACGCAAAAGTAATCTGAGAAACCAAGTTCCTTCCAAAGGCAACACTTTGTCTTCTGTAATGAAAATTCAAAAGCCGTAGTATATCGCATATAACAAAGTATGTGGGTCACAGAGTGACACATGTTTTGACAATCAAAATAAATCAACAACATATTGATGCAGAATGGGCGGACAGGTTGGGTGAGATGCCGTGTGAACATACGAGCCAACTGTCTGGTTATTCCGACATTTAGCAATGATTTGGACGCACGCTAACCTCAAATTACGACATAAGTAATCATAGCTAATTACTTAACATTTATTTCGTTTTTAAACCAACATAATTATGCAGCTTAGATATGCTTTAGAATCTTTTTTATTGCTTTTTTCGCGAGCATCCTCTTTAGAGGCATCAATGGTTTCACCATTCTCCATTTAAAACCGGCATCTTATTTGAAGTCGACCGAATGGTATTTGAAATTCGGTTCAAATTAATTAAATAAATGAAAACAATTAATTAACATCGAAAAACCGTAGTAAATTCCAAGCAATTAGTTTGCAATTTAAAAAATCAGAATCTTAAATACACCGAAGGAAATTATACGGAATCAACGAGAACTTTGTAAATATTAATTCCTGAAAAAATATTTGAAATAGAAGTTATTTGTCCTCTCCATTAAATATATTATTCAGTTAACATTCTTTTACGTGTGATATTTCGTGGTTGTATTATTTTGTTTGGCTGTTAATAGGGCTACACTGATTTTAAGCTACTGATAATTGTTGTAAGTAAAGATAATTATTGGAAAATATTAAATTATGTTTGAAGTTACGGGGTGTTCAAATAATAACATAACAAATTAGGATTTATTTTTCTTGGAATTACTACAATATTTCAGTGAGCAGATCCAATTTAGAGTAACATATCAAAGGTCGAAACGTAGTCTATTTAGGTTATCTGAGATTTGGCAACTTAATTCCCGGACTGGCACAATACAGCGAAACGCTATTTGATATTTATTCAATATTAGCTCAATTTACTTTAATACAGTTATTGCAACGTTCTAAAAGTTTTTGAAAACAGTCCATATAGGCGCCCGAAGAAGTTGCTTTCAACTTGGTGGTAACATTTTCTTTAATATGGTATACGTCCTGATATCGTTTCGTGTTTGAGCACAGTTGCCGCTTTAGGAAAAAGAAAAAGTGTGCTGGTACCAAGTGAGGTGAATAGGATGGGTATTTTATAAGAAATGTTACGGGCCAAACGAGCTTTTTCGTCGACCCGCAATAGGATAGGTGGAAAAAGGGCCTACAGCTTAGCTCAGAGGAGTAGGGGAGGTTCACGGAAACCGCTTAAGGGAAGAAATCGTCCTAGTTGTGTACAGGGCATGTCAAAATTAACGGGCGCCACCTTCCAAAACACAGCAGATTGCAGGTTCTCGTGGAAGGCCGAGAAGCCAGAAGTTTACGGGAATCGGACTCACCTTAATTGTGCCTCCTCCTGTATGTAAAGCTTGCAAAACTCATATACACAAAGATGAAAATACACAAAAATAAAAGATGTGGTAAAATTTCAAGACAAACATAATTTTATTAAACTATTTGAAATAAGTCACACAATACAAAAAGGACATAGCAATACTACAAAAGGTTAGTTGAACGTTCAAACTGAGGCTCGCCGTCCCTGGCTTACGGCATTTAAATTCTTAAGACAAAGCTAAGCAGCCAGTGGCGTCTGAGTTTACAATAAAATACAGTCTATAATTACTTTTTACAATTAACAAGAAAAAGAAAATGACAATGGACGACTAAGGGTCGCTTTTTGTCGCATCAAGAAAAGGTTCAATCACTTGAAATTTGAAAATGAAACGCGGAAAAGGTTTTTTCACAACACAGTAACTACTTATTTTACTTTGATTTTCGTTGAAGGGAGTAGAGAGAGAGGCAGGCACAATTTTGGGGTGTTCTTAAGATGCAGGATAAATCCGCAGGCACAATCTGGGGTGTTCTTAGGTTCGGAAAAAGGGCAGACGACGTTCTTCGGGAAATTTCAAAACGAAATATTCGCTGCTACGCCTCTGGAGATTGGAATGAATTCCAACAGGGTTGTTGGACGTTAAGAGAGAAAGAGGGGGACGGGAATTTCAGACGATTAAAACAGCTTATATCCGATATAAATCGAGAAAACAATTTCACTTACTTGTTCTCGCACCAAAGCTAACACTGCTAATATTTATATATAATCCGACTCAGTCGAGATTCTTTTACCTAACGCAAAAATACGATACGATAACTCAATTAGCAGACGAGCCGCGAAGCAAAACCCGATATTCAAAAATACGTCTGTTGACTCGCAAAGTCTAGCGTCCAATCAATTTCTTTATTTATTTACGGTCCCCGAAGATGGAATTGAGTGACCGGGTCGAGCGAAGGTCGTAAGCCTACTCGAGAACAAAACGCAAAGCGAACCAGCATTGCCCAAAAGGATTACACCGCATTGCGAAATATGGTGCAATAATTCTGGAACTATTTGACACGTAAATTCGCAGCGTCCAGGGCCAGGCACTGACAAAATATTAATCGGCAATTTCAACCTACAAAGGGAAACTTTCAAAGGCTTTGCGAAATTGGCCTCCCATAACTCAATCTTAAAAAAGGATAATGCAGCAACGACTTAAGAATGGCAATTAAAATTGAATTTTGATTCCTATGATGCGGCAATTAAAATATGACTTTAATTCAGATGAAGTGACACAATCAAATGAGCATAACAAAATGTCATCACAGTCAGTATAGAATGGGCAGGTGCATGTCATGCGACAAAAACCAAATAAAGAATACTATACATGCCAGAACTTTAAAAGTACTTATAATAATTTGAAGCAATCAATTTTACGTTATTTGCAAAAATTAATTGTAACGAAGGAGCTTAGGGGTATTTGTTAAAACTATATGATTGTCAATATTACAATTTACTTTCGGCTTAGACCGCGTCGTCATTTGGGAACTACGCCCAGCATTATCAGGTAAGGTCCGACCTGTAGCTTGTCTGACTTTACAAGCTACAGGTCGGTCCTTACCTGATAATGCTGGGTGTAGTTCCCAAATGACGACGCGGTCTAAGCCGAAAGTAAATTGTAATATTGACAGTTCGAGAAACCGCGAAAGCCTCAAAGAATAAACTATATGATTGTTTGTGCGGATTCATTGTAAACGTAATTACTTACTCATATTTAAATACGTAGTCGTATACGTTCGTTATGGCAGAATGTTATATACAATAAGTATTCCTTCTAACGTGCTTTACCTGTGTTAAAGTTTCTCAATAAAATATATTTGAACAATAAACAAAATTCCTTTCATTAATTCTACAGTGGGCGTCACAAGTATAGAACAGAACATACGAGCCCCAAATCATACTAATTGGCCTATTTATACTTTTCTGTGTTTCAGCTCAGAATAAATATTACAAACATGGAACAAGCAAACGCAATACTAAGTTTATTGTCCTGCAATTAAGTGTAATTGTTTCACATGTTTCCATTCCAACTACTAGAGAATATATTTTTAGAGTGAAGAACGAACTCTAGTGAATGTTTGAAGCTAAATTATAATAGTTACCCTCAACAAAAGGGAGAGAAGTTCATGATTTTCCTGAGAATGGGAAATACGGAGTTACCATAACAAAATAATTCTACTGTCATCATCACTTAGAAGCAAATGAATGTGGGAAAATTGATTTTGACATACAAATGTACAATTTTAAAGAAAAGGGCGAGTTTTAGAATTTTCACAAAAAATCATTAGTTTCAATTTTATTTGATATGTTTGATACTTTTGATGCGCACTGTATATAAACAAATACATTAATAAATATAAGAATTGTTAATACTTAAAAAGATAACGACTCCCTTAAATACGTAGATTCTCAGTCGAAACGCTTTATTCCTTTTCCTCCTTGGTCTTCAGTCTTCCGATTGGTTTGTCGCTTTGCTTTACTAGGGATACATTGTTGGGGTTATTCCTCTTTTCTTTCCGCATGGTCTATTTACTTTATCACGTTATATCTTCTTAAAAGTCTTAAAATATTTCAATCCACATCCACGTCATACTTGAAGCATATTTAAAATTTTTAAACGATGCTGTAGCCCTTTAATTATTCACGAGATCTACTTCTAAAATGTTAGAAATTGCATCAATAGATGATTTAGGAAATACGGAAATTATGTTAAAGAAAATCTACAGCGTAAATGACAGAATTTAAAAGAAATTTAAAGTACACTACTATAAAATGTTGTACATATATGTAAGTAAATTATGAAACAAGCCAACATACATGATTCGAATGTATTGGTAGACACTTCTATGCTGCTCTTAATTACATATCGTATAATGACCCAATAATTATAATTTTACATCAATTTTAATATTGTTTTCCATTATTTTACCTAATTAGTCTCACAATTCCAAGATAATTTTTATATAAGTACTTCTAAAATGAAGCAATTATTTACGTTGGCCTTCTTCTCCCACATAGAACATTATCTATTAAGTTCCTTTGTTATTAGTATCACGAAATTATTGGAGAATTTCATGGTGATCTTCATACAAGTGCTTGCTAGAGGCTATTTTACTTAGCAACCCGGTAAGTCTTAATTAATTACAATTATCCGAATGTGTACCCACATGAAAGTAAATTCTCGTATTTCAAGATAACCGTTACTAACTCTATCATAATTTCTTAAATATTCTATAAAAGTTTCTGTTCAATATGGGAGTAGATTCCAAGGTATTTTAAATCAGGGCTTCTCAAACTAGGGGTGGCGCAAATATTATTGGGGGTCGTAGGAACATATGAATATAGTTGTTAAAAATGGAATAATTGTGTTGGAGTATGTACTGACGAAGCAACGGTAATGGCAGGAAAAAAAATTCGTTTTTAAGCTAAGGCTAAATCTACAAGGGACGGAACTATTACGATCAATCATTGCATGATTCATAGACAGTAATTAACGGCGAATAAAGAATAGTTGCAGATTTTAATGCGATACTATACGATACAACTGTAGGTATCCGGACTGCATACGGAAATGTGATGGTAGTCAAAGGGGCGGGCTTTAAGACAGCTATTAGTGTTAATAAAATAAAGTAAAATACTATTTCTGTCCGGAATTAATTCAAATTTATTCAACTTTTTTCACAATAAATATTGGCTGTGCAAATTATGCTATATGCCAGATTTGAATAAGGAACTCAACGAACATAATATGTCTATCCAAGAAGAGAACACGAAACTTTTTATATTGAAAACAAAATCTGACACTCATCAAAAAATTAAACAAATGAAAGCATAAATCGGAAAGTAACTCATTTAAAATATCTTTATATACACGGTGTTCCATGACGTGAGCACACACCTACGTGTAGGAGAGGTGAAAAGAAGTGGAAACTAAAGAGTCGACTATTAAAGAAATTTTGCCCTGTTTTAGTTAAATACTGAAGCAGCCGAAACACTAAATGATATTAAGTGGTATTTGATACAACTGTCTACGTTACTATAGAAATGATATTATTTACTGGTATGTCAAACAGTAAAACACCTTACAGTTGATTTCTCTGCTTGCGCTTATTAACAGTGTTGATGACGTTCACTTTTACAACGCAAGAGTACGCCGATATCCATTATAGGTACAGTTTTTGTGATGGAAACTCAGTAGCAGCTGCTCGAGAATATGGGTTGAGATTTCCAAATCGGCGACTACCGCACCGACGAGATTTCCAACCAGTGCACAACGACCTACGTGAACACGGAACTTTCCCGAAACCAATACAGCGAGTACTAGACAATGAGGACAACATACTGCGAGAAATTGATAATAATCCCAGTACCTCTGTTCATCGTGTATGTGCACAAGTTAATGTACTACGAATATGAGTTTGGAAACCATTAAAATGTGAAATGTCATGGTTTTCATCCATTTAATATCAGCCTGTTCAGCCCTCTTACTTACAGATTTCCCTAGTCATTTGGAATTTTGCCGCTGGATCACTCAAAATCGAAACCTACACAATAGAATTTTATTCACGGATGAGGCACATTTACAAAGAATGGATTAATGATCAGAAAGAACCCAGTCTTGGAATTTGGAGAATCCTCACGAAATCACAGTGTCAAATTATCAATATAGGTTTTCAGTAAATATCTGATGTGGAATTATTGATAACATGCTCGTTGGTCCATTCGTTTTTGAGAACCATTTAACCGCCGACAGATATTTAAATTTTCTAGAAGATCATTTGGGAGGATTGTTAGACGATGTCCCTCTGGCGATCAGACATGGTATGTGGTACCAGCAGGATGGTGCCCCTGCGCACTTTGCGTTACGTGTAAGACAATTTTTGAATCAACGGTTTGAAGGACGTGTAACTGGCAGAGGCGAACAACACTCCTGGACCCCAAGATCTCCAGATTTAACTTGTTTAGATTATTATTTGTAGGGCCATATGGAAGATATGGTATACAAACACCATCAAAGACTGCTAAAGACTGCTGAAGACTGCCGGAGGCGCATTTTTTAGGCAGCAAAACTAATTCGGAATAACAATGATATGTTACGTAGGGCAACCAGATCTCTCTTAAGAAGACCCAGAATACGTCTCGACAGCAACGGTGGCCATTTTGAACAATTTTTATAGTGAATTCATACTAAATTAAAAATAAATATTGGCTTTTCTGAAATTGTAATTAATTAATAAATAATAATTTTGCATTCTGTATATTGAAAACGGTTTACTTTAGGGCATAACTTTATTAGAATGTTTAACTGTATTTAGTGTAAAGACTACGTACACGAAGTAGTAACCTCACGTCGTGGGACACCCTATATAGATGCTTTTATTGCTGACCGTTTGGCATGATTTGAAAATGACTTCCATTCATATTTCCTATAGGAATTACCCAATAATCAATTAGATTTGAACAAAACTATTTATCGTGGAAATGGAGGAGGTGGAACATGTCTCATTGAAAGCTGTAGACCTAAAAGAATGTGGAGAGCTTCCGCGTGATTCAAATATCACTCTTGAATTTTTAAGGAAAAACATGAAACGTTTCGTTTCGTCCGGGTGTTTAGTAGAATCCAATACTGGCCAAATTGGCCATGGTAGCTCTTCTACCATCTGTTACCACCTATTTGTGCGAATCCGCATGTTCAACATTTTCTTCTTGCAATTTGTTATTCTATATTTTGCGAATTTATGTTTAAACAAGTTTAACCGAATTTATTTATTTTAATAATCAATTATTTTGAGGGGTATTTGTTTTAACTGCATAAATGATCATTAATCGTAATTTAACTGTAATTAAACGTAGTAACTGGTAAACACCAAAAATGGAAAATTACTAACGGCGTCAAAAAAAAAGAATAAGATTAACCAACCAGGCGATCAACAATTAAATGTAGATTTACAATTAACAAATCATTATATTCGTTTCCTTCTCGCTACTGAGTCTTAGGGTTGTGTACCTGAATGCTTGAAAGTGAACTGCAACCAATATAAAAGTCAATACTGTTAAAACATGGGAAAATAAATTAGTAAGTCTTGGTATTGTTCTAATTTTAAGAAAATTGGATCAATCTTGACAGACACATGTACGTGCATGTATGTTCTTAAAGGGCGGTAGTTTGTAATATCGTAAAAACCACTCCTCCTCCATGGTCGTCAGTCCTGGGACTGGTGTGTCTCAGCTTTCCATTTTCCCCTATCTAAGGCCTTTCTCTTCATTTCCTCATAGCTGTTGGTAAAAACCACATGTGTCATAAATTTATATTGATTTTAATGATATTTTTTAGTTTAAGTGAATCTGTGTTGTCACTAGTTGTATAAAACAGCACATTGAAAGATCCTCTGGTAACATAGCTATAGTAACAATTTGAAAACGTTAATGTTAGCTTTTTAGCAAACAAAAACACAAATTGTGGCTTAACATTTGTCTCAGCAATTTCCATTCTTAAAACTTGAGCCACATTTCAGAATTCGTCATAAAATTTTAGTCAATTTTTATATATAAAATCATATCTAATTTTAGGAGTTTTATGAATATCTTTCTGTTTCCTAGTACTCATTTATTATTTTATAAATTGGTAAATTAAATTCATATCGAACGAAATTGAGGGGAGTAATTATATAGAATTTAAAATGTCTGATTTCATAAAACATTAAAATTTAAGAATTTAAAGTATCTCATTTGCTAGCTTAAGTAGTAAAAATGGTTTCTGAAAGATCTGGCTGCAATGTATTTGCTTCAATGTATGCACAATTAGCGGCTAAAATAATTGCGCTATTTGCAGTTGGGTGTAGACAACGACAAGCATCGTTAGAAGATTTTTTAAAACTCCTTAATTAATTTGTTAATTTAACATTAAATTAATTAAAAATTACATTATTAAAAAATTATAATTAATCACTAAATTGACATTGATGCATAAACGGACAAAAAAATAAACTTAATATAAATGAATGAATTTTCTTATTAATTAGCACTTTTTTAACTGTTTATGTTTGATTTAATAATTTCTCAAATGAATCAATCAATTGATGTCTTACAATGGTTTTTTCTCTGACCAAAAATACTTGCTGATAAAGCATCCAACATTTATTAGAATATTCACTAAATTCGGTGTACATTTTCTTTTGCGAAATTAACATTTTGGGAACATTTAATAATGGAACACAGTATTTTCTAAAATTTGTAACAGTCACGAGTCTTTCCAAATGAGAAACTTTGAAACTAAAAACCTCACCAAATGTTAAGATAAAAAGGAGACTTACTGTTTCCTATTAACGATTGTCGCTGCTAGCAGTAAATATAGTCGAGCCTCTACACCAGTGCTAATACCGCCATTATTTTTTGCCGAATATTTGGGTAGTTTTGAAGCTATGAGAAAATTTCAAATTTGGATTATATTTTTGGTGCAATTTTGTATTTCCTGAATTTTTAATCTCAAGTCGGTTAAAAATCGATCCAAAGCACTACAAAAGCTGTTGTTTCTTAGGAGTTAGAGATATATAACGAAAACCTTTTCTTAGTACTTCTGATAGTTACATGATTTGAAATACGCATGACGAATATTTTGCTACGATTGCTTGCTGAATTTTTTCTTCATTTAATAATTGTATTTAGTCATCAATATCACTGTCTCATTTTTATTTGATGGTACACTCTATTTAATGATTGGTGCCTGAAAAATAAGAAAAATTGGACGTATATTCAATTAATTTGTTTTAAGTCGCGCTATCAACTTACTTAATTAAATTTTAAATCCCATGTTCCAAATAACGAGAAAATAGATTTGTTGTTAGTTTTTGGTGGATGCCGCGAAAATGCAGGTGCAGTCCGCATTGTATATAACAGGCGCTATCCAACTAGAAACGCATCGTCTGAGCAATATTTAGATGTCTTCAAACTTCTTTACAAAACGAATTTGTTAATTCAAGACGATGTAGGACCCGAACAATTACGAACATGGAAAATGAACCAGCAGTGTTAGAGACAGTGAGAGAGACTTTGGTACACGTATGCTAGGATTTGTAACTGGCGGTTGCTTCTTCATATATTTAGTTTTTGTCTATTTTCACCCCTAAATATGTGTAGTTAGAGTATTTTTATATTTGTTCGCCCGCGTCTAATATAATTTCTGGCTTATCCACCCCACCGTGTGTATTCTTCGTCCTGTTTCCTGGTCATGTATGAAATGTCGTAGTCCTGTGTATGATCACCTGGTCGTCCGTAAAGTGTAGTGAATACAGTGTTGTATTCATCCACTGGTATAGTCCCATTCTTTTACACTATCCTCGTCATATTTTTAGAGCTTGGTCAACATATATTTTAAAAGATATCGCACATCCCTGTCACAGACCCTTAGTTACTTTGAATCCACATATTAATTTTTGTCCAATTTTTATCATTGATATTTGGTTCGTGTACAGTTCCTGAACCGCTCTTATCAATACAATTTTAATTTTTGCGTTTTCTAATGCCTTCCAAATTTTCTTGTGAGTGACGCTGTCATAGCCCCTCGTAAGGTCCACGCACACCAAATAGATCTCCCTTCCTGTGGTCATTTTTTTTTTGTATTATTTGTGACATGCAAAATACATTATCAGTACATGATCGCCCCGTTCTAAACCCACTCTGCTCTTCAAGGTCCTGGTTTTTATATTCTTCTTCTATTTTAATTTTTATGATTCTTTCACACAGTTTGCTAAGGGTGCTTTTTACAGATGTTCCCCTACCGTTTTCACATTTGTCCTTTCTTCCTTTTTTATGAATCGAAGCGATATATGCTTCCTTCCATTCTGGTGGAGTTGTTTGTCAATTTCCGTATCTCGTCTTCAGTTCTCCTAGTATTCTGTACAGTTTACTTGTGCCATGCTTTATTAATTCTGCGGATATGTTTCCTGGTCCTAGGGTCTTATTATTTTTCAAGGTTCTTGTTATTCCCCTGACTCCTTTTTCGATAATGATTGTTGTGTTATTTATTTCCGTGAGATCTGCATATTCTACATATGATGCTGTGGTTGCTAGGTATTCTTGTCTTGCTTCCGTGAGTAGTTCTTGGTATGTAGTATTTTTCCCATTGGCTTGAAGAAGTAAGTTGTATATTATATCTATCAGATTGCTGTGTCTTTAGGTTTTTTAGTATCCTCCATGCTTCTCCTGATTTCTTTCCTCCTATGTATCTTTCGAGTTCTTCACATTTTTGTTCCCATTTTAAGTTATTTTCTTCTCTTCTTCTTCTAACTTTATTTCGTTGTTCTTTTTATGCTTCGTTGTCATTTTCTGAGTTGGTGTTGAGCCATCTTAAATACAGTGCTTTCTTTGCTAGGACTTCTTCCGCTATAATGATGTTCTCTGTTCTTCTGCCGTTTTGTGCCTTTTTCCTTATGTACTATCGATTCTATCCCAGCTAGGTGGATGGATTCTGCTATATAGTATACAGTTGTTCAGTCGTATGTTGATCATTTTCCACTAACTTCTGGTTTAGTCTTTGTTTACATACGAGGAACTATTTTCGTTACCTAAGTTTTCGATATGTCGTTGAATAAAACCACAGTCGATTCCTACAAAATAGAGAGAGTTAAATTTTAATAATATTTAATTTCGGTGTTGCCGTAAAATGTTTAGTTTCTCAGTTATGCATTGAAATATTTAGTTTATTCGATTTTGTTCAAACATGTTTACTACGTAATGGTTTTGATCTTTTATATTTGTAATTTTGCTGGTTCTTCTTACTAGACTGATGATGATTCCAAGTGGGCATCGAAAACGTTAACACACACATTTTATACCTTTGAAACAAGATTAAATCTATTTTGTGGGAATTGACTGTGGTGTTATTCAACAACATATCTACCTTATCCCATTATGGACATTAATGAGTTTATGTTTAAGCTTTTGATGTTATATTGTTCGGTACTTTCTATATTTTCACACCTTTTGATATTTATGGTTCTTCTCTTCAGCTACATATATGGAAAAAACACTATCTTGGCGTGTGTCAAGTAATGATCACTACCGCATTCGTTCCCCTGAACACTCTTCCGTCCTGAACTCTCAAGTGAGAGTACCGCTGAGTAATATTATAGTCTATGCTAGACCTATGTTAATTTTTGATTGAAATAATTTCATTCAAAATAGTTTATTCTAACCGGATTATACACAAGTTAATGCAATATTGATAGTATTTTCATGTTATATATTTATAAAATTAATAGTAGCAAAACGGTTAATTACTACAGTAGAAGCTCAACTTGACAGCAAGCAACTATGATCTATTTCTATACTGTCAAAAATTCAATAGTCTCAGTGGCTGCGAATGTGATATGTGTATGGTAGGTTGCGTCAACAACGTTTAAGAGACGGACAATTTACCTGGTATATATATATATATACTTTTTTTTTCTTCTCATGTCTACGTATAGATTTTACCCTCTCACACTTCAATTGTCGTTCTCTGGTTTTTCTGAAAAGAAACATTGAACTGGTTTAATTAATTTGCCAAATATTCTAGTGGTTAAATTATAAATTTAATTATTAATGATTAATAGAAAGAATGTAATTCATATTTAAAATATAATTAATAGATTTAAAATATAGGAAAAGCAAGGGTTGGTACTTTTCTAATTCAAGTAATTTCATACAAAATGATTTAATCTAACTTGATTATTCACACATTTATGCCTTAAAACAAATCAAATTATAAAATAAGTAAAATATTTATTTCCACGCTAAATATTCCATATTGTAGATAGAAATACCCGCGGCTGTTTGATACAAACAAAAATGATATCAGTAAATTACTTCGTTATTGTTCCACTTAAAAATTGCGCTGAAATTTGCAATTTAATGCACCGTAAGGAACAATTAATTTTGCAATTCATTTCTACACGACCGGTTCGTTCGAAAGCGACCACATTTATTAATGCTTCGGTTTTTTATTTCCGGCAATGTCCCGGTAATTATTGATGTCCAAAGATTCTTTCTGCATTACACAATGCACGAAGACAAATTGCCTGCATGAAAAATTATATTTGCTTAAAGTTGGAGATTTATGGCGGGCGGCGTTTTAAAAGGAAAATTGGAAGTTAATTTGTAGAAATTGAAAATGAACCGCTGCTTGACATTTAAGCAATGGCATTTTTCTATAGAAAAATTTATTATTTACTTTATAACTCAAATATATGCGCGGATTACAGGCTAATAAAGGAAGTTGTAAATCGGAGACCTAAAAATAATATCAGACAACCTGCATAGGTGCTAACTAACTTTTGTTTGCCACGCGCAGGACAATTTGAATATCAATACTTCATTAGCATGATTCATCAGGATATTTCAACACACACAATGCCATCTGCTGTACCTTCGGTTGTACTTTTCGTTTTGCCTTAATTGTGCCGATGTTTCATTTCTTAACAATGTGGAAGTAGAAAATGTGGTGCTTTCCTGTATGTTAATTTAGGCCGAATAGCTTAATGCAGCGCCATCTGTAAATGAAACTAAACTGCAGAAACGTTTTTAAATAAAGGGTTGCGTGTAAACGCTTACAAGATTAATTGTAAATGTAATTATTTTAACCTCGCGTTAAAAAAAGAGCATAAAAGGGTCTAACATAATAAGTAATATTTTTAAGTTGAAGAGAATGTGTTCATTTAGGCCGTACAGCCTGTCATTACTCATCATCAGCATCATTCAGAGAGTATAATTACTCACAGTCAATACTCGTTATTAAATAGTTTACAATCAGCAGCTACCGAAGTTACCAAGCAGTAAAAGTTTAATCCTAAGTTTTTCTCCAAACTCGTGAATTTTTACCAAAGAAATTTCTTGTTCTTCATTCTAAATGAAATTAAAAAGCACCTCAAAAAAACAATAAGAGGAAGTCCTGGAAGATAATTCAATTCGATTTGCATCGAAGAAACGTCAAACGGTTCTTGTTTCGAATCACACGTAAGTCAAATGATTGAGTTGTCAGTTTGATAAATTTTGTGAGGCTAAACAATTTATCATTTGGTTCATGTAGCTTTGCGTGGCCCGTGGGCCGTGTGAAACAAATTTATTGGGTTAAACGTAATTACAAACATCGCGTGATACATAGTGATTCGCGTGAAGAGCCACCTCGGTGTGTCATCATCAGTTTTTGTATTTTAATATACGTTCCAAATTACTGGTTTTTTAATCGTCCCGTTTAGTGCCACTTCAATTAACAATAGCTGTGAAATGAAATTGTTATGGCTTCATTTGCGCCACCAAATTATTGTTATTAGTCTGTATATGAATATTAACACGTTGTCGATGATTCGGAAGGGTTCCGTTTAATACCTGCAACGAAAATAATTTTAAGTAATTGTAATTCAACTTAAGTGTACCTTGTTATTTCGCCTATAGAGGTTGAACTGATTAGATTAATTGTTGTTAAACAATACCATTGATTTAGTTGAAAAAATGTATGTCAAACTGCGGTTTCTCATCAAATTTGTTTTTTGCAACCTCCTTCAGCGGACGATGCAATATATGCATTAACTTTCTTTTGCAGATACTATTAAGTTTAAAATGGGGCACTAAAAAAATTTAGTTTATTCTTAGTGTTGTTAGAATCATTTCCGGTAATATTAGCAAAATTTGTTTGTGGTCTCACACACGATAAGGTTTAAAACAAGAACATGAATTTTTACTTTATTTCCTAGACAATCTTTTAATTTTTTCTACTGAAAACTCTTCTTAACATTAACATTGCTAGCAAATTCCAATTACATGCTCTAGAGGAAAGTTAGGTTTTTGATGGTAATTAGAAATCTAAAAAGAAATCCTGGATGTTTTGGTTGGTTACTGATTTGTCACGAAAAAAATTAAAATTGTGATTTTAGAAAAATAAATCTTTTCTATCATTGATACTATTTCAATATAATCAAATTTGGTAACTTTTTGTTTTCGACCACCCTAAGTTTGACATTAACAGAAATTTTCTAGGAATTCTAAATTTCTAGCTATGGTAGTCACCTTTTTTATTTCTTCTGGCCGCTAGATTGGATTTTCACACCAATCGATGGACAAAAAAATTAGTTTTTCAAATTAGGAACCAACAGAACCTTATTTTTATATTTATAAATAAAATGTTATATATTATTATGATGTTGCATTGGGGCACCCAACATATGAAGCCTACATTGAAGCGAGAAAAAAATATTACCTACGTAAAAAAAGGGGAAATGTTGCACTCGTAATAAAGATGATCTCCCTTTCATATGAAAAAAATATTACAATATTATTACATAAGTTGTTGAAATAATACAAAAGGCACACAAACAAACTTTAAGAGAACTCTTATACAGGGTTTATAAGATACAATTTTGGTTATTGTTGTATAACCTTTAAAATTTTGCGCTGGTTAACTGAACAAGACGAAGGATACAAGGTCATAAACATGAACTTATAAAATATGGATCCAACAAAGAAATGAATAAAATGTTATCGAATTATCGAAGTTTTTTCTTATAAAACGTTAAATAATTAAATGACAAAGACATGAAATAAATAGTAAGGTATAATTTAACCAAACACTTTCAAGAGGACCCACCTCTTCACATAGAAGTACTTGCATATTTTCTTCTGGTATTGGTAAAGTTCACTAGCTAATATTAGGATGGCACTCCGGCGCCCCGGCAGCATATACGTATTCTGCAGACGCACAACGCTTAGCCAAACGATTCGCAAATGTTCGGGTAGGATCGACCTGGAACTTAGCTTGCGGCCTAAACTGGAGACGCTGAATGACCTTTGACGTCTGCAGTTTGCATTTAGAGATATAGGTGTAAGAAAATACTTGTGTAGGCGTGTAACATTTTATTATAATACGATTTTAAAAAGGTGGCATAAAAAAATGGAAAACATAGTTCCAGAGGGTTAATAAATAGAGGTTAGTATAAAATATAACCGCTCAAGGCAGTTTGGCGAAAAGTAATGCAGAAATGGAGGATGGGGTTTGGGAAGCAAGCTGCAAGTGTACCGAAAGACAAATTTCCTCATTTGCTTAAAGAATTGATGGGTGAAATAGAACAAACTCAAAAAAAAATGTTCAAGTCGGATTCAGAAAATGCGGAATGTTTCCCTTGAATCGCAAAGAGGTTTTAAGTAGGCTTCCACATGAACCTACTGAGAATATCGAAGTCACAGAGCAGGTGAATAACTCCGTTGTATCACTATTAAACGAATTGCGATATGGAAATGCTAGTACCAGTGGCACTCAGAAAAAGAGAAGCAAAAAAGTTGAGGTACTTGCAAGGAAAAGTCTTACAGAGGCCGATTTGTCACTCCATGACAGCGATAGCAGTACGGGTCCAGTAGATTTTGAGGAAGAAAGTGATGAAATTCAAGAAGAATAGAAGACGGGGGCCAACAAAAAGTAGAAGAACGTTATCAAGAAAAAAATGATATATTGCTCATAGAAAAGTCTACCAGTAATGAAAATCAACTTGAAGTATACATGCATGGGAGGTTTTTTACTAACGTTTCGCCAATTAAAAATGAGGAAATTGAAAAATCAATGTGATTACTTGTTGCCTTTGTGGTAGAAAAATCCGCGAAATCCAATAAGTACAAATATTTTATTGGAAATGGCCCAATTAGATGAAAATTACAAGGAGTTTAAAGAAACATTCTTACGAAGTCGTCAGACTTCAGGATATGTTTATGCATTTCCAGAAGTTCCCGATGTCAGTGTATTTTCTTATGAGCAAGTTGTAGTAAAACTGGCGCCAAAAGAGCAGTTAGAATAAGACAATGCTAAAGATCGCAGAAGGGGCTTTTTGACATTTGACATGAATCAAAATGTTTTAAATTAAAACCACAAAATTTTTGGTGTTCTACCTATTTGCCATGTTAAACTTTTTAATATATAGGTACATATACTTATTCATTTATTACTTCCTAACCTATATTCCTGCTAATTTAAGCGGTTATTTAAAAAAAATGAATTCTAATATGATTTAAAAACATTTTTATTGTTTCTAGTCACCTACATACCTTGTAAACGTAAAATATGCGGGAAATCAATGGGTGTTTCTATTGACCCCACATCGAAGGTGAATAGAAACAAACAATATAACAATTTATATGGTGAAAACTGATTTTTTTCGGCAAAGTATTAGTTACGTAATGTATTCTACTGTGCGGGACCACACTTTTCCAATAATTACATTTTCATTAAACACATTCGAATGAAAGATATAAACCCGCTAATGTCGCGAGTTGTTTCTATACAACCCATTTTACGGTATATTCACCTATTATGCAGCGCGTAGCAGGATTATTTCCACAAACAAATCTTCGTGGATTCATCAGGCAACTGCGACTTAGAAAACCACAAGGTATACTTTTTTGTAACACAGTCGGCTGCAGGCGGATTGCCTATTGGGTGCATTTTGACAAACAGTCAAAAATTAGACGTCTTCCTGGAAACTGTTAAGTCGCTGTATGAAATTCTTCCAGTGAAAATTACACCTTCAGTAATTCTAACTGATGACGATCTCGGCGAGAGAAAAGCACTTCAGACAGTTTAGCCTAATGCAGATATGTTGTTGTGTACTTTTCATGTTTTAAAATCCTGTTGGAAATGGGTTACTACGGCCAAATATGGAATTTTGAAAGAAGATGGTCAACTTCATTATAGGCTATTTAAAGATATTTGAATGTCAAAAAATATCGGAGATGCTGAAACAGCTCTTATAAAATTTTACGAAAAATGTTTGTATCAGAATTTCGCTGATTATGTGGAGCATATAATTGATCGGATTGAGATGTGGTGCTTACTGTATAGAAATGATCTCATGGCACGAGGATCTGATGAAAATAATTATACAGAAGTTATGTTTCGACTGTTAAAAGATATACCACTAGAAAGAACAAAAGCATTTAACTTAACCCAACTGACAGATTTTATAATCACTAGTTTTGAGTCCTACTTTACAGAGCGTATTATGGACCTCATCTTTAACAGAGTTTCTAAAGCTGTTGCAAAAAAGTATTTTCCTGTTGAAACAGATAATGAAGTCTATAATATAATCAGTCTTGGAAACATGGATTTTATAGTTAACAGCTCGAGAGATCCAGATATTTTTTACGACGTAGATATGTTTGTTTTCATATGTTCATGTCCAGTTGGCTATAATGGCCACCATTGCAAGCATCAAGGTGCTGTTGCCAAAAAATATAATATATTTACAGCAACTAATATCTTATCGCTCCACTCCAAGCATATCCTTTATGAAATTGCATTGGGAAAATCTGCAAATTCATCTACCTTTGATACACTGAAAATTGTTGGAGCTATTGCAACGACCTCAAATCAGAACATTTCTTCTTGCAATGTTTCTTCCTTCCAAAGCCAACAAGATCAGCAAAAATAATGTCGAGACTTGAAAATGACCCTGAATGTTTTGGACCCGCTATAATAAAATACTTGGACAACTCTAACAAATATGCCAAATCAAATCAGTCGTTGATATCAGGCTTGCATTGTGCTTTTAAATATACAGGAATTTCATCTAAAAATAAGAAGCAGATGGTATTAAGAAAAGGGAAAAAAATACCCGTTCAGCCGACATCAATATCAAGACGAAAAGTTGCAATGACAGGTAGAAGAGCATCGTTAGCTGAACGAAAATCTGGAAAATCTAGCAGAAAACAGCAAAAAAGACCACCCCACAAACTGCAACATTGTGTAGAGAATAACATTGGTGTAGGTGGTAATAAATTTTGGAAATAGTGATTTTTCCGGAGAACATTGTTATTTATAGGGTATTTTTACATTTACATAAGAGTAGGTCTGTTTTAGTTGCGATTACTTTAAGTTTATTTGTTTAAAAAATTAGATTACCTATGAACTAGAGTTGTGTTATTATTTGTTTATTAATTTAAGAAGTGAGTTCAAGTGTGATTTTTCGCGGAGAACAGTAATATTTATAGGGTATTTTTGTATTTACTTAAGAGTAGATCTGTTTTAGTTACGATTACATCATATTTATTTGTTCAGAAAATTAGATTTTATATTGCAAATACATTTACATTTTACAAACAGAATTAAACTGTGCTATCATATACATCTGCACTCTACGAGTTGATCGACAATTAGACAATCGAAGTAAACTACAGACGTATTAGGATACACTACATCTGCACTTTACTAGCCTTCTTATTGGTCGGATTAATCTTAAAAAACCGAAGCGATTCACTATCCCTTGTGCGTCTGCAGAATACGTATATGCGCCCCGGCAATCCCGCACTTCACAACGTAAGTTCATCACTTGTTGCTTTTTTCTAAGTTCCTCGCAGAAACACTTTGGACTGAGTACCTTCGTATACGTAACATTGTTTCACAAGGTAATTAATCCGAATATTATTTACTGCTTATTACTTCAGATGTTCAAATATACCAATAAACTTATAAATACGTTGGACCTTTTGTCCAACTTGTAGATAATTCCTATTCTTGAAGTTTAAAAAAACCAACTGATGTCTACTACGCTACTTTGATACTCCGCCCCAAATAGTTGACTTTCGGTTAATTTACTGAATTTTATAGATTTTTCACACAGGTAAATCACAAAATAACGTTGATGTGAACCGTAACACTTAATTACATAGTTTTATTCAAACAGGATACAATAAACACATAAAATTACAATTTCAATTGGCTCTCCAGACGGACGTCTATTCACGAAGTACATCTTACAAAAAACATGTGATTTCCTCTGCCAATGAGGAGGCAAAACGAAATTAACACAAATCAACCAAATCGTAAATTATTAAATAACTTTTAAGTATTAAACTTTCTGAAAATATCGCCAAAACTGAAATTAAAGCCATATACCTTAATTAAAAAGGGAATGTTTTGACACCTCACACGGCGTATAATTATTTTTCTAATCAAATTTATATTCATTTTAAACATATATCACTTTAAATTAATAATATTACAATGAATGGTTATCAAAATCATATTAAAATATTTTTCACACGTATATGCAAATATTACTCCAAAAAAGCATACAAAAGAAAGGTCCATTTTCCTCCACAATTACACGTTAGTTGACAATTGTAGAACATAATACACAAATCTCAGATTTTACTGTTTCCAAGTGAAAAACTCACAGTCAACTTTGATAAATACCCTCATACAATTATTAGGACTACGAACAAGCAAAACGAAACAAAGAATTCAAAGGCTATACACCAGATCAACCCAAACAAAATCAATGAAGACGATAAATACTAATTGAACATGACCTTTACTTTGTTTCAACAATTAATTTTTCAGGATTCAGATACCTAAATAAGTTAACTTTCTATTCGATTTATCTAAATCAAGGTTTATATAAAACAGCAATATAAATAATCTATAAAGTTAGTATGCCTTGAATAGCATATGGAACAACACTAAAGTGCCAAATTATATTGTTAACTGTCATTTAAACTTTTTAAATGCTGCAACTGCCATTGGTAACACTTCAAAATCATGAGTGGTATCAGCAAGATGGAGCTGGTCCTTACGCCCGCATTGCTTGAGACTATCTAGATGCACGTTTCCCAAATTCATTGCATGGCATATTTCGTTCTGTTTATTGGCCTGCACGATCGCCATTCTTAACGCCCATGGACTACTTTGTGTGGGAAAATGTAGAAGATGTTGTATATGAAACCCCAACAGAAAATGTCGGATATCTTCGCTTTATAATCGAAAGTGTCGTCGTCTCCATTCCGAGGCAGACTATTCAAAGTGGACTTAATGTATTTGAAGACTGCATTATAAAATGTCCCGTTCGGTATCGAAACCTGGTATATTTAACGTGATAGCTTGGCGTTCCGACACATCAGTTCATTTAGTCCCTAATTGCGGGATATCATTCTTACTTTGTTAAGCGGGTTCAATAATTATTTTCAAAATTAATTTTCTACGCATCGAACTAATAAAATTAACATTCTAATGACAGCAATCTATAATGGATTACAAACTAATTTGTAAATGCGAAATGCCGCAGTTAAAAATATATGTTTTCTCAGTATGTAGTTACAACTACCTAAATATACTTCTGTGTTATTTTTGATGTGACGTTAATACTACACTAATTTGAAGTTACCCGCCAAATTCTTAACTTAGTTTTAATATTTTCGAACTCTTAGAGTAAAGAACCGTTTAAAAATGAGTTATAACAGAGAATAATATTCCAAACAATAAACCACACTAATAGTAACAATTTTGGAAAAATTGTTTATACTCGCAATTTCTAAATATAGTTAACCTCGTTAGAACAGTAAAAAATATTTTTTACTAGTGCTTATACGTACCTATTATATTCTGGCCAAAAATAATTTTTCTAATTCTTTTATTCACTGAGATATCAAGTTGATTCGTCTTAGAAGAAAAAGTTCATAAATGAAATTATACAGGGTGTCCCACAACGTGAGCTCATTACTTCGTGTACGTAATCTTTAGACCAAATATACTTACAAACTCCAATAAAGTTATGCCGTACAGTAAACTGTTTTCAAATTACAGAGTGTTAAATGATTGTCTATTAAATAATTACAATTTCAGAAAAGCAAATATTTATTACTATTTTAGTTTAGATTCACTATAAAGATCATTCAAAATGACCACCGTGGCTCTCGAGACACTTTCTGGCTCTTCTTAAGAGAGATCTGGTATGCCCTATGTAACATATTGTTTTTCCGAATTAGTTCTGCTGCCTCAAAAATGCGTCTCCTAAGATCTTCAACAGTCTCTGATGGTGTTTGGTATACCATATCTTTCATATGGCCAAACAAATAATAATCTAGTTAAGTCCGGAGAAATTGGGGGCCAGGGGTGCTGTTGTCCTCTACCAACTACACGTCCTTCAAACCGTTGATTTAAAAATTGTCTTACACGTAACGCAAAGTGTCCAGGGGCACTATCGTGCTGGTACCACATACCATGTCTGATCACCAGAGGGACACCATCTAACAAGCCTCCCACATGATCTCCTAGAAAATTTAAATATCTGTCGGCGGTTAAATAGTTCTCAAAAACGAATGTGCCAATGAGCATGTTATCAATAATTTCACACATAATTTGACACTGTGATTTCGAGTGGATTCTCCAAATCCCAAGAGTGGCTGTTCTTTCTGTTCATTAATCCATTCCTTTTAAAAGGATCCGTGAATAAAATTCTATTACGTAGGTTTCAATTTCGAACGATCCAGCGGCAAAATTCCATACGACTAGCGAAATCTGTAGGTAAGAGGGCTTGAACAGGCTCGATATGAAATTTGTATAAACCATGACGTTTTAATGTTCTCCAAACGCGCATTCGTGGTACATTAACTTGTGCAGATACACAACGAGCAGAGGTGCTGGGATTATTATCAATTTCTCGCAGGATGTTGTCCTCATTGCCTAGTACTTGCTGTATTGGACGCTCAGTCAACGGTTTCGGCAAAGTTCCATGTTCACGTAGGGGGTCGTGCACTGGTTGGAAAATTCGTTGGTCTGGTAGTCGCTGATTTGAAAATCTCAACCCATACAAGAAAATAATATCATTTCCACAGTAACGTAGATATAAATGATATATAAATACCACTTAGTTTCGATTTCCTCTCCTACACGTAGGTAAAGTAGTGAACTCACGTCATGGGACACCCTGTATATAAAATATATACCTACTAATTATCACAATAAATGACTATTTATATTTTTTAACATAAAATATACGTAAACAGACTAGTTAATCTACAATTTAAACCATACAACAACTTATCGTGTATTTTTAATTTCCAAAATAGATAAGGCTTACCGTTAGATATATTTTTGTACCTACAAAAACATTCGAATGAACAAAGCGTGGTTAAAACTGCTGAGAATTAGTTGAAAATCATTGTAATTCAAGCTCCCTATTTATAATTAAGTAGTTTTGCTATTGCCCCCTTGAACCATTTTGATTTCGGACATCTGAATACGCTTGGCTGCTAAATAAACGTTACCTGACAGCAATGCACAATGCAGAATAATTCTCGATGATTGTGTTATCAGCCCTTCGTCCCACTGAGCACCGGTGTCTTCTCCTCAGCGCTAAGAATCTTGTATAAGTGCCGAAATATCTTTTACATTGGGGCGATTATAAGAACAAATAAATAATCTGTATTTGCACAATAGTTTGTTATAGATGTATGTAGCATATTGTTTGTTGAAGGTAAATAACATGCATTTTCAAGTTTATATAATGTAAAATGTATACTGACATATGTCGCATGCTGTACCATTGTAAATACAATACAATAAAATGTATGTTTTATGAGTTTAAACAGTCAGGAACTTCTACATGCTAAATACTACGTCGTATATTCAATAAAAGAAATATACAAACAGTCGGTCACTATTTAGAGACTTCCTAGCACTAGCAGCTACTCTAGCCTAAACAGTAAAAGACGTACATGCCTGTATTTTCCAGAAGTTTCTATAAAAAGTAATCTACAAACTAGCGGTTAATCTTCTTGGATAGTTATCAAACTAAATTGCGCAGTATTTGACCACAGTTCGTATGAAAAATTTTTTCTTAATTAGAAATAATTTTCACTTAGGTGTTAGGAAAATATACACTACGGCATACTCTAGTGATTCTAATTAGAAACAGATAAACTTTTAGATGTTGGAAAATAGCAATTCCATTGTTTTCCGTAAATTATACCATAAACTGTCAAATAATGGTTATAACTGAATGTGACTCAAAAAACAGTTAATTATTTTATTCTGGATGTTTGAAAATAGGCACCTTCAACTGGTAACTAACTTGTCCCAGACAGTGTTCTTAGTAGAAGTACCGCGGTGGTTTACCACTACCTTGCAAAGGCAAACGTCTCTGTAAAAATCCAATGTTTTTGGACCTAACATTGAGCAACTGTCCAACGCTCTATCCACTGCACCACAGTTTCTCTAAATAGGTCTATGGTATAAGTTTTTGTAAACTTTGGTAAACATATTTACCAGCGCTTTTGCAGAGTCACCGCATACCGACAACTAAACTAACCTTTTCTGTTCTCCATGCATTCATACTACCCCCCCCCCCAGAACCACCTTCGCATTACTTCAGGGAGTTGCTAGCGTCCCTTACATACTATCCATTCATACAAAAACACCCTAAACTTAACTTTGTAAGTGAAATACCGTCGCCTAAGCCGGGGTTCGACCACGGGGCTGATCGGACTGCATTTCACTGTGACCTCGACCAACAGCGCGTATTCGCACTGCGCCACCGAGGTCCCTAACTAAACTAACCTAGACATCGACAGACAGATAGTTTAGTATTTTCAGTTAGAAGAACTCCATACACTTATAAGTAATTTACTTACACTTTGGTAAATAGATATTTCGGGATTTTTAATGAATAATAACCATAAACTAGCAACCAACCTTGTTTAGATATTGAAAGATTTGCACATTTTTCAGTAATCCATATATTAATTCTATAATCTTCCATATGTCCCGGTTTTTACTTACTATTGGTTTCCACTACGAAAAGCAAGTTCTTTAGGCATTCATTACCTAAAACCTATTTTGCTTAAGTTGTCATCTAGTTTCAGTACTGCTGCCAATACTAAAAGAATCATGTTTGGATTGTATTACTGCAATATTTCCACGCAATTCGCAATTGCCTCGAATTACCAGGAAAATCGCCACGTATGCCTGCAGGTAACGTTCTGCAAAGTAAGTGCGGCAGATTTACTATTACATATTACATTTTAAGACTTATTTATTATATTTTTAAGTTACTAACGCATGGTTTCAAGAAAATTTACTTTCGAAATTGACAATTAGTGTCCATTAGATATTAGAAAATGGAGATCACACGGTTTTGCATTGGTTCTTATTATACCTTCGAAGAATTTACCTTTACCATTATTAGACAATTATTATTACAAATGCAAATAAAATATGAATTGTTTCTTACTTTACTTCCTTCAAGTGCAACTTAGTAATAATATGATTTTAATTGTTTTTTTTAAAGCTTGCTAAATCAAAGTGAAATGGCAGCTACCTTCCTGTAGTTTAATAAAAAAAAGCAGCCCTAAACTAGGAAGTAACCTCAGCAAAATATTTAAAAAGAAAAATCCTAGTTTTGTGTAGAATTTTAATGAAAATTCATCATAAATAGGAATATATCTTCCATTAAATATATTGTAAACACTGACTTACTTGTAGTACACTTAAATTACTTTTCCCTACTTGTTACTAATTGCAGCACATTAAAGTTATTTTGAACAATGTATTAACAAAAATACTTGAAGGTTTTTTAATAATTGTCATATTTTCAAAACAATATATTTTTAAGGCTCTCCGACTTGTAAAATATGGACGAAATAGTCTTATTAATTTCTGTTGTTTTAATACTATTTGTGTAAGACGTCACACAAATAAATGTATATGTAATATTGGTTACTACAATAGGTTTATCAATTCTAAGAAAACTTTTCTTAGTTTAGTTGTATTCAAGAGAAAGTAAAATGAGTTATCGATGATCATGTCGTATATAATACTGAACAGACTACCAAGATTTGTATTTCTTTTCTTATAGAATTTTAATCTTGACCGCTTTTTTGCATTTTATTAGGAAACCTTTTCTAAATTTAATGGTCCATGTCCAGCGTTCTTTATGGCCATTAATAATAATTTGATTTAGACGCCTGTTAAGGTGGCATCCATTAGATAGACAAGATTTTAGTTAACTTATCAATATTATAATCTGCCTGCATTATCTTTTAAATTAACATTGTGAAATTATGGAACACGTTTTCCTCTAGACGATTTCCATATTATAAATTCGAAAATAATACAAATACTTGTTCCTAATTGGCTTCGAACAACTAACAAGTAGTTAGACTTGCGACATAAATTGATGGGTGTGTGGGAAGAGCGATTCTTATTAATTAACCCGCGAGTGTGTTGAAAATATGCAAATATGTGCGATTCAGGCTATTAGCAGGTAACCATTTCTCTTTTTTAATTGTAAATTTTGGAGTTTCTGTTTATAATTAGCGAGTTTTCTGAAAACAATTAAATTTTATCTTGAGAAGTTTAGCTTCACAGATATTAACCGGTGTCCAATATCGGGAGCAGAAGCTGGTACAATCACGAATCGCTACATTATCAATCGCGGGCTCCAATTATTATTCAGCACGACTTTATTTCAACAGCGGTGCCAGTACGAAGTTGTCATCGTTTTTCATTAATAACACGTTGTTTGGATATTACATAAAGACAACTGTATTAATTTAAGTGGGTATTGTCTTTCGAGGTACAGATTTATGTTCTATTTGTACATCGTGTGTGGTACTTAGGAACACATGACACACAAATCAACAAGCGCATTTTGTAACGTCGTGCTATTTTAGAACAATAACCTGAAACAGTAGTCTCTGTTGTTACAACGATACCAGTCCGGGTTTGACAACACCACTAGTAGATATTCAAGATAACTCAAACCAGTATAAGGAATATTTCAATTGAGATATGAGAAGCCGAAGACAGATTCCTTGATTGTCTGCGCTAAACCTCAAACGAGCCGTTAGGAAGTTATTTTATTTTCTTCTGAAAGATAGTGCCTCGCAAACGTAAATTGCCGGCCCGGTACCGCTATGTCACGGTGGTGGAGGTAATAAGGCAGAAAATATTAGTAATTGGTTATTGTACGCAATGAGCAGCGAACATGCGTAAATTGCAATCGCTGAGGTAATCTCTTTAACCTTAATTACCTTTATTTGTAACTGGAGGTTTTATCTATCGAATAATTTACCGCAACGCTTTCTTCCAGCTACAAAAATCTCGCAGTGCTTGCGAGGAAAATGATGATACAATAAATCAGCGTTCTTATACGTATAATTACATATTATCTCATGTTTATTTTTCGAACTTAATGTGGATGGAGGTTATTATTAATTAGTATATTGTTTCTGGCGCACTCACGTTGCCTTGATTAATAGCCGGGTACTTGCTTTACCTCTCATCTAAATCACTAACAACTAAATTCAATTTTAATATTCTCACACAATACAGCGTAACATATTTTAGATTTATTAGAGAATTTCTTGTGAAAATGATAGGGACAGCGACTGGTAAACTGGCATTTGGTCTCAAGTTTATTATCTAATTGAAAATTTACCAATACACTTAGAAGATACTAAATAAAAAGAAAAATAAGTACATGTATGTTAGATTTTCTGATATTTCGTTATGTGTACGTCAAAATAAACTTCTATATTTTCAAACCAGTAAGGAATGAAATATACTTGTTGACTGGAGCAAATTACAAAGTTAATAATTTAAATTAATACCCTTTTCTTCCCCAACTCGTATCGGCAAAAATAAAAAATAACACTCAGAACACGAAAATTAATTGCACCCACCAAACCATCCCAAACATTGTTATTGCAATATTTTGATGAATATTTTTTTAAAACTGTCTCTAAGTGTCATTAACTGAACTTCAAAAAGCAAATGCGACCCATGAGTTTCCTTAATCCAACTCCGTTACAACGCAACGGATTCAAATTGGTACAATTTATATTATTTGTTTCCGATGTACCTGCATCCAGAGTAGGGAATCTATAATTAAAATACTGAGGATAATCCATATCTAAATTAAGAGGTGTTATTAATTAACCACGTAGACACAACATGTTCTAAAAACTAAGCGAAAATGACAATAACAACTGGAACCAGAGAACCCTATCCAGTATGTTGAAGTCAAGGACTACGCTACAGACGTCTTCAGATAAGCCTAATATCAATACGATCAAATTCGACATAGCCAGACAAACTAATAGCTAATAACAGATGACAACAAGATCCGGAGGACGCCGCCAGACAGACTGATGGTGGTGAAAATTGGAACTAGAGAATCTTTCTGGTAACTTCTAATCCAGTAACACTGCAAACAAATTATGCAAAGGTAACCTAGTACACCTAGTATTTGCAACAAACGTCTACAGAAATGTCTAATACCAATACCAGATGATAACAAGATTTGGGCGACATGGTCAGAAAATCAATCCCTAATAAAGGACGACAACAAGACCTGGAGGACGTCGTCAGACAGACTGATACCAATTAAAATCGGAACCAGAAAACCTGATCCGGTAGATTCGCATCCAGAAACACCACACGCAGATTATCCTATGGTAAAGAAGTACACCTACTGTCTGCAATAGACGTGTCCAGATATGTCTAGTACCAATACCAGACGATAGCAAGATTTGGACGGCATGGCCAGAAAACCAAACTCGAATACACGGCGAAAACAAATACCTGAAGGACGTCACCAGAGGGACTGATAGCAACCAAAATCGAAACCAGACAACCTTGTCCGGTAGGTTCACATCCAGAAACACACATGCAAATTATCCTATGCTAAACAGGTATACCTAGTGTCTGCAGTAGACGTCTCCAGATTTGCCTAATACTAATACCAGACGGTAGCAAGTTTTGGACGGCATGGTCAGAAAACCAACCCCGAATAAACGACGACAACAATACCTAGAAGACGTCACTAGAGGGACTGATATTAACTAGATTCGGAACCAGAGAACCTTATCCGCTAGGTTCACATCGAGCAACCCCACAAGCAAATTATACAAAAGTAAACAGCTACACCACGTATCTACAACAGACGTCCCCATATATACCTCACACCATTTCCAAACGTTAGCAAGATTTGGAGGGCATCGGCAAAACACCAATCTCTAATAAACCACTAAACAAGACCTGGAGGATGTCACCAGAGGGACTGATGCCAACTAAAATCGGAACCAAAGAGCCTGATGTGGTAGGTTCACATCAAGCAACTCAACAAGCAAATTATACCAACGTAAACAGCTATACCACGTATCTCCAACAGACGCCTCCATATATACCTCATACCAATTCCAGACGACAGCAAGATTTAGACGGCATGGCCAGAAAACCAATCTCTAATAAACGACGACAACAAGACCCGGAGGACGTTGCCAGACAGACTGATACCAATTAAAATCGGAACCAGAGAACCTTGTCTGGTAGATTCACAACCAGTAACTCCACAAACAAATTATACAAGGGTAAATAGATACATCTAGTGCCTGTAAGAGACGTGTCCAGATATACCTAATACCAGGTGATAGCAAGATTTGGACGGCATGGCCAGAAAACCAATCCCTAATAAAGGACGACGACAAGACCTGGGAGGACGTCACCAGACAGACTGATACCAATTAAAATCGGAATCAGAGAACCTTATCCGGTAGGTACACTTAGTGTCAGTAACAGACGTCTCCAGATGAGCCCAGTATCAACACCAAACGGTAGCAGAACTTGGAGGACGTAGCCTGATATACCAATCCCTGATAAAGAACCACAATAAGACTTGGAGTACAGTAAATTAACAGAAAATTCTGCTCTAGTTGCCAGAAAAACCAGGGTGGTACCTATAAGAAGTTACAACATGAGTAAATTCTACAGTACCTGCCAAAATTCCCAAATGTCAGTAGGATACGAAAAGCACAGGAGGATATCACCAGAAAAGCTAATTCCTAAAACGATAAACAGAAAACTTTGCAGTGCTAGCAACAAAACCGTAAACGAAGTAACAGTAAGACCTGGAGGAAGGCGATAGATGAGTCCTATTCACGAACGATGAATCATAAAATCTGCAGTAATAGCCAGGAAAATATAGAGTCGATAACGGCGTAATAAGTACTTGTAAGATGACACCAGAAAAGCCTATTACCAATATCAACAATAACATATTCTGCAGTAACAGCCAAGAACCCTCACTGTCAGTTGGAAACGGGAGCAGCAACGAGACCACACTTACTACACAATCCCATGACCAACATAGTTAACTGGAAATTGTGAAGCAATAGTCAAGATAATTCCATGTCGGTAGTATATGTAACAACTACTAGAGAACAGCACCATTTGAGTTTACTCCCAACGAGACCAACTGAAATCCCTGCAAAGGTATCCAGGAAATCTTACCGTTGGTAATAAACGAAACTAACTCGCGTCAGGGAAACTGCAGCAACAATCAAGCAAACCCACTTGGGAGATGTTTCTGTTAGGACCGAGCGCCAGTAGTCAGCTAGACTAACCCAGCACTAAAAAGACGAGTTGAAGCGTTTGCAATGCGTTTCCAAGAGAAATACGGCCCAGTAACGGAAAAACACAATCTAGAGGTTACTATTAGGAAATCGAAAGTCAGTACCACTAGATATAAAGCATGCAGAGGCAGCTAATTGAACCCAGTTCTAGTACTGGCCAATGCAACACTAGTGTTTATTTTCAGGAAGTTTAGACCAAGTATGATTAACAAATAATACAGCAAAAGCATCTAAACGAATCCAATACATCGATACCATGATCAAGGAAATATGCAAAAGCATCTAAGAACATTTTGTATCAACAACGGACAGAAACATAACTTATAAAACATTAACAAACGAACCCACTGCTATTATCATGCAATTCAGGTATTTTACTAACACTGCAGGATGTCGACCTTTACCTATTGTTGCCATTTCCAACGATCTCGATATTCGCTTTGTTAGTTTGCTGCTTTTCGTTTTACGTCACAGCATCCAGCCAATGGCCCCTCCTTGATTTCTCTTGTTTCCCACATGGTATCCAATCTAATATTCGTTTCATCTATATTAGCTGTCTGCATATTTTGTGATATAGCCTCACTAACTCCACTTAAATCAAGCTATTTTTTAAATATCATCAGTTACCTTTATTTATGTTCTGATCTAATTGCCGGTTGGTCGGTGTCTTAAAGATATTTTCAGCATAACATGTTCCATGGTCCTTTATGTTGTTCTCGGCGCGATTATATTTTTAGATGGTCATTCGAAATGAATTATGCAGAGGCAGACAAGTAAGTCCAGTGTTAGTAACTGACCAAAAATAACCTGGAGGACACTGCTGGGCAACGCCAGTGAGAGGTAAAAACGTGAAAAAATATGCCAAGCGAAATAAACGTCACAGGATAGATTGTATGCAGAGCCCAGTGCAGTTAGCAGGAGAAACCAAGAAGAAATCAATTAAACAAGTTCGACATCAATAACGTAAAGAAGAAGACCCCGAGAACATTGCCAATCAATCCCACCAGCAGTACCGCTAACAAGAGAACGGGAACAGAGAAAAAAGATCAAGAGGACATTATCAAGTAAACCTAGCAACACTTCCACTGAGGAAAAAGTACGCAGACTTAGCCAAACTAACCCAACACTGGAAAAATGAAAACAATACCGCACGCGAGTGTAGTGGCAGTGCTTGAAGAAGATATGCAAGTGATCTCCTTCAAGTGAAGCTAAGTTTAGTATGGCTAAGGATAACTCAAGGAGAAATAGGCAAGCGCTGTCCCACCAGGAAGAATTTATGCGTAGGTTGCCGCCGGACGTAAATCGCGTTGTCTGGTAAAACTACCTCGGTACTAGCTTAAGAATGATTCATGTAAAGACAATCTAGTGAGCCTAGCACCATAGACATAAAAACAAGATGTCATGCAAGTGTAACGGCAGTATGCTAGAGGTCGTCCCCGAATGAACATAGATCCTATATCACTAAGAACAATTCATGAAAAGGCAGACATGCAATTCCCCACTGGAGCATTTATACAGAAGCCGTCGGAAGGGATAAACGACTCTTCCAGGTTAATTTGTTCTAGGATCAGATCCAGGATAATCTGTTTAAGATATCCAGGGAATCTTATGGCAAAACAAAAATAGGATTTGGAAGAGATTACCATGCGCCAGTAACACAGAGGACCTGAAAAACGTCGTCAGGCTAACTCGACGTCAGTACCGCCAGCACTCAGCCTTATATTTCTGCTTAAAGCAACAAGCTAAAGTTATTAAATGGGATTTATTCAGTAATGCAATATATTACAAAATTAATACTTTCAGAAAGTTAAAAAATAAATAAACGCAAATATCAATATCCACGGAAACCTGATATTACAAATAACTGAAATGTTTTAATAATAGATTTAATGAGCACACCTCATATGTGCGATTTTACGAAAAAAAAAGTAGCTTTCGAATGCTGTAATCTAAATTATGTCCTTATCACCAATAAAAGGGAGTGCCTGAACTTGGTAATTAATGCATATTTTTGAAACTTTATTTGACTGTAGTACCAATAAATTCGTCTCCGTTAATTTATAATCATTGAGAGGCAACAGTATTAGTAATTGAAATAAACTTATTTTAATATTCAAGTCCCAGTGTGAGGTCTCATCATTCAAATCTGCATAATTAATAGGTCACAATTCGAACTTCTAGTTTTTAAAGTTGATTTGCGTTGATCGTGTATTACTGCAAGTGTATGTTATATATCACGTCACATTATTACACAAACGTACAGAGAGAAAAGGTTAAACGCTCAGAGTGACATCCAACAAAAATATTCTTCAAAGCCTAACCCAATTATTAATATTTTCGCAATTTGTGACCTCGTCCGTCCCGTCCCGTTCGAATTAACGTAGAAGCGTAAAAATCATGCATATCCATCTCCAGCGAAGCGCCGTCAAGCACATAAATTATATGGGAGGATGGGTATTTAACAACATCACGTTTAAGAGTGACGAGAATTTGATTGATGATAAAATCTTCAGTTGAAATCATTGGAAAATATAAACATATTAACCTGTCGTTAAAGTATCAATTAAATGTTACTGGGACAAACGCTGATAGGTCCGTGGGATTTGTTTTTATTGATTACCGATTGGATGATTGGTCCTAAGTTGGATTTTAGCAAAGGCAGCTTTAATATTTGAGGAGTGGTTACAAACCATGACTGATTGAATAAATTAGAATAACCTGACAAGGCTTTGCCGTCTGAGCATTACATTTCATTAAGTCCGTGACACATTTTTAAAAACGTCTTAGTTTAAGCTGCGAGGCTTGCATTGTATTAAGAATAATACGAGCAAGATAATTAAAAATCTCGATGTAGAATGTAGGTTTGAGATGCTATATTAAAGATTGAGTGTAAAGTGCAGACTCATGGAGGCGGTCTTGCTGCTCTCATGGAAGTCACATAAATTATCGGAGGCTGTAATTAAAACACAATATAAACCCATGAGTTCCGTCTAATCTCGAATAGTAATATGTTTCAATTTTTTCTTATGTGACCACGTAAATAATGTGGTCACGAAATAACCCTAATGGAAATAGAAAGCCTTCAAGTAAGGTAATCAGCACTTTGTGCTGCCAGAGAATCAAGATGTAATACAAATCAGTAAATAATCCCATAAAGATGCGTAACCAGCTACTATTTTTTTCGTAAATTCAAATTTCTCAGTGGAGGTTACTCCATTCCAATACAGAGTAGTAATAATTATTAGTTTGTTTTCGTATTATATACAGTTACATTTGAGCAAGTCCTCTATTAATATATATTTGTGTAACATAAAGTTGTAAGTCTATTCGTGTAGATTTTCACGAGAAGGAATAACAATTTTACTTTAACTAAGACGTTAAAACTGCAATTCTATAAAGCACAAGAATAAAATTTTACATCGTGTTACGCATAACAAACGAGTAATTGGCCATATTTTCCTGAAATTTCTTCTAGTTCCCAGACAATCGAATTTGTGGTAACTACAATTGTATGTTTAACTTGGGGTAAATATATCTAATTTTTTTGTGAGCATACTCAAACTGAGGTGAAATTATCCAACCTGGGGTGAAAATGCCCAACAGTTAGAGGTAAATATATACAACTATGGGGTACCCTGTTAGGAATAAATATACTAAATATATTCTGCCTTGTAAATCTTCTCTGCAGTAGCAAAGTTTACTCATACACTCAATTTGAATTGAATATGCCTAACTACTAGAGGTAAATATACTCAAGTAGGAGTGACTATAAGCTGACTTGTGGTAGAAGAACCCAACTAGGGCTGATGTACCCTGTTAGAAATAAACATACTGAATCTACTCTGCCTAGTAAATCTTCTCTGCAGTAGCAAAGTTTACACTGCCCTTGGTTCAGAACCCACGTAAGCTGTAAGCCCTGTATCTCTGTACAACTTTAGAAGCGCAACACACTCCCAGGAGAGAAGATCGCTACGTCTCAAAAGAGATAAAGCACTCGCAAAAAATACTAAATCTGGGGTCAGTATGCCCAACAAGTAGGGTAAATATCACAATCTATGGTTGAATATACCGTAACTTGCGATAAAATTAGGGGCGAACATTTTCAAGTTGGTGTGCACATACTCAATCTGGATTGAATATGCCTAACAACTGGAGGTAAATATACTCAACTAGGAGTGACTATAACCTGACTTGTGGTAAAGGAACCCAACTAAGGATGAGATACCCTGTTAGAAATAAATACACTCAATCTATCCTGCCTAGTAAATTTTCTCTGCAGTAGTAAATTTTACACTTCCCTTGGTTCAGAGTCCACCTTAAACTGTAGATCTCTGTGCAACTTTAAACAAGCAACATAATCTCAGGAGAGAAGGTCGCTACATCTCGATAGAGGTAAATGTCGCAAGCTATGGGTGACTATAACCTGACTTGTGGTGGAGGAACCCTACAAGGGGTGATATAACCTGTCAGAAATAAATACACTGAATCTATTCTGCCTAGTAAATATTCTCTGCAGTAGCAAAGTTTACACTTCTCTTGGTTCGGTATCCACGTTAAGCTGTAGGTAATCTATCTCTGTGCAATTTTAAACACGCAACAGAATCTCAGGAGAAAAGGTCGCTATATATCGACAGAGGTAAATGTCGCAAGCTATGGGTGACTATAACCTGACTTGTGGTGGAGGAACCCTACAAGGGGTGATATAACCTGTTAGAAATAAATGTACTGAATCTATTCTGCCTAGTAAGTCTTCTCTATAGTAGCAAAGTTTACACTTCCCTTGGTTCGGAGTCCATGTTAAGCTGTAGCTAACCTATCTCTGTCCAACTTTAAACGCGCAACATAATCTCAGGAGAAAAGGTCGCTACATCTCGACAAAGGTAAATGTCGCAAGCTATGCATGACTATAACCTGACTTGTGGTGGAGGAACCCAACAAGGTGTGATATACTCTGTTAGAAATAAATACACTCAATCAATTCTGCCTAGTAAATCTTCTCTGCAGTAGCAAAGCTTACACTTCCCTTGGTTCGGTGTCCACGTTAAGCTGTAGGTAATCTGTCTCTGTGCAACTTTAAACACGCAACATAATCTCAGGAGAGAAGGTTGCTACATCTCGACAGAGGTAAATGTCGGAAGCTATGGGTGACTATAACCTAACTTGTGGTGGAGGAACTCAACAAGGGGTGATATACCCTGTTAGAAATAAATACACTCAATCTATTTTGCCTAGTAAATCTTCTCTGTAGTAGCAAAGTTTACACTTCCCTTGGTTCGGAGTCCACGTTAAGCTGTAGCTAACCTATCTCTGTCCAACTTTAAACACGCAACATAATCTCAGGAGAGAAGGTCGCTACATCTCGACAGAGGTAAATGTCACAAGCTATGAGTGACTATAATCTGACTTGTGGTGGAGGAACCCAACTAGGAGTGATATACGAAGGTCTCTAAGGTCTCGAAAGAGTTAAAGCATTCGAAAAAGGTATTTAATCCGGGGTTAATATGCCCAATAAATTGGATAAATGTCGCCAACTATGAGTGAATATACTTGAGATAAAGCTACCTAAATAGCAGGAAACATGCCCTAGTTGGCGTACTAAATCTGCATTGAATATGCATAACAACTGGAGGTAAATATATCCAACTAGAGGTGACTTGTGGTAAAGGAACCCAGCTAGGGGTGATATACTGAATAAAGCAAAGTTTACACTTTCTTAGATTCGGAGTCCACGATAAGCTATAGGTCATCTAACTCTGTGAAACTTTAAACACCCAACACAATCTAAGAGAAGAGGTCGCTACATCTTGAATGATTTAAAGCACTCGAAGAAGATACTCAATCTGGGGCAAATTCATCCAAGAAATAGGTGAAATGTAGCAAAGTGTGGGTGAATACACCGTAACTTGAGGTAAAGCTACCTAAAAAGCAGTGAACATGCCCTAGTTGGTATGCAAATACTATATCCGGATTGAATATGCCTAACAACTGGAAGTAAATATATCCAACTAGAAGTGACTTGTGGTAAAGGAACCCAACTAGGGGTGATATACACTTTTAGGGGTGAATATACTGAATAAAGGAAAGTTTACGCTTCCCTTGGTTCGGAGTCCACGGAGTCCTCTATCCCTGTGCAATTTTTAATACGTAACACACTCTCGGGACAAAAGGTCGCTACATCTCGACAGAGTTAAAGCACTCGAAGAAGATACTGAATGTGCCGAACAAATATGGTAAATGTCGCAAACTATGGTGAATATACCGTAACTTGGGGTAGAGGTACCCAACTCGGAGTGAATATACACAACTTAGGTTGAGTATACTCTATTTGTGGTAAAAGTGTTCAACCTGGGGTAAATATACCTAACAACTAGGAGTAAATGTAGCCAATTAGGATTGAATTTCTCCTCACTTAGGCTTAAGTTACCCTACTAGAAGTGAATATACACAAGTTTGTGTGAATATACCGAACTTGAAGTGAAAATAATACTGCCAACTTGCTTTCTTTTCAGTATGACGCTTAAATCTTTCAGAAATTAAAAAAAAACACAGAAGTTGAAGATGTTTCGTTCTGAATTGTTATATCAACGGTATAATTTGCAAATATCTTTCGTGATTGTATTTTCTTCAGGATATATTTTCCCTTTAAAACACTTTGCATAAAATCATAGTATAACGAAAATTCGTTTTAAAGAATCGTTAAGCATCAAGCTCGAATGTATTAAGAATCATAAATTCAAATAACTTACTTCATTATTTTTTATAATTCTGCCTCTCAAAAATCATTGTGAAGGAACAATATGATAATTTCATTTGTAGTACCGATAGTAACCCATAAATTATAATAAATTTCAATAACCTCGCCTGTGTAGTTAAGTATAACAATAAATTTTATAATCTTACATTTTCATAAATTACATCTAAAAATATTTATTAATTGACGGAATTTGATAGTGTACTTATTATTTATACAAATGTCATGCTGTTCTAAGGTCAATTAGAAGCTTTTAGAGGTGTTAACAGTATGTAAAGTTGTACAGTATATGACGTCAGTACATGATTTATATCATACAGCAATTTTTTTCTTCTGCTTAATGTTGGAGTAACCTCGTTATTTACTTCGTTCTGTATATCACCATTTGATGATGACGAAGTGTTCTTGAAATAAAATAATACATAGTTTTGAATAGACATTTAAAATGAAATGTCTATGTAAATTAAACACTGCCTGAGAACAAAATAGTTATTGATATTTAAATTTAGTTAAAATGTTTGCCGCTTTTGCTTTTGTAAAGGATATTTATTTTAAAATTGCATTCTTTATCTTTATATTTCTGCAGTTTAGACTTTTAATAAATAATTCTTGTGGTATCTTACAAACTAAAAGTTTAGCTGTTGTATTTTGCAGTTCTTGGAATTATAGCTTTGAAGCTGGAATCTAGGTTTTAAATACGCAGAGTGCCTTAAAATGTTTAAAATAGATTTATAATTTAGTAACTTAAGAAAATAAAAGCTCTATATCACAGGTAGAATGCCAACTAATCAGTAAGTAATTATATTAATATTATAAAACCCGGAAGTAGCGTTTACTTCTTATTAAATATTATGGGGGGTCTTCTCGGCCATTACTTAAAAATGCCCGTATTCAGAAATTCTAAAGAATTCGCACCTATTTCAATCAATAATGTAATAATGGTGAGGCTGTACACCCCATGAAGGGATTTGGCCTACAAGGCGAAAGATCGTAGCTCCCGTATCCTATTTAGCTTAATTCCATAAAATTGTTTCACCTTATTACAAAGCTTGCGATAGTGTAATCTCTGCAACCTTAAGGGCAGCAAGAATAAGCAATACTTATATTTCTGCAGTAAAATCTATGTACGAAAACTCCACTAGCTTTATAAAAATGGGAAATGTTTTCTGAGAATTTACGGTGAATAATGGTTTCAGACAAACCACCACCTATTATAGAATATAATGCACACAACCACAATCATAAGATTTATCTAAGTTCCTTAACATCTGAACAAAGACTCTGTATATTGTCGTATATAATACGTATTGTCTTTTACATTGGCAGTAGTTTGTTTGCAGGTAGCCCTGGAATGGACAGGAAAATAAATATAGTGGTTGTCTGATGTAAAAGGTTACATTTGACATAAATATTACTGTATAATAAATGTACAAGAAGTGTTTTTCTGATAAAGAAAAACAGATTTTGTGTTGAATTTGGTTTTGTTGTAAAGTAACTAAGCTTTGCTGCTTCAAGCAGGTGTTTAAAATCTATTTTCAGGTTTTCTATTCCGAGCAAGTAATTGCTTTATAAAAATTCACACCTTTCTATGCGACAGCGTAATGTAGAGCGCTTTATTTTCAATAGAATTGTATGCAGATGAAGTAGCGCTTGTTTGTCAGAACAAGGAGTGCGTGGCAGGACCTGACTACATGATAATTTATAAGAACAAGACGTTCCTGTGGGCATTGTTACAATTTCTTGTTTCGTCAAAACTTTTATTAAAAGCAATAAATTACACCGCACCGTTTTTAGCTGCACGCTGTTTCTTTACAGGGAAGGAAACATTCAGACGTCTTAGTGACCATCCGGCTATGAAATATCAATTGATGACAACCATATCTGTCTAAGAGAAGCAAAAAATCAAGCTAGCAAAAAAGGAATATGATTTATTTTCACATAATGCCTCTCTTTTTTTGTATAAACAGTAGAAGGTATTGTCAGGCAATCCCGAACGATATCAATCATGTGTTATTTCCAATCATTTTAGGTATAATAATAGGTCCGAAATAATATTGTTTGTTTATGACGGTCAAGTTTGAAATAAAAACTAGACCGACAGATTACATAGAAATGCGGATCAATTTGAAGAGGGAAAGGAAACCGCAAATTGCTCCGTTACTACTGTTAAGGTTGATCCAGATATCGATTTTGATTGGACCACCCAAACTAAAAAGAAACAGTCTTGATTTATAGGCAAGGCTAATGCGAAACGAACGCAGACTAAAAAAATTAATTTAAAATGTAGCAATGGTGTTCGAGTTAAATGGGAACAAGGCGAATATGTATATTTCCGTTTTGGCTTTGATTTATTTAGTTCTTTTATAAGAGCAGGTAATTTATAGCAAATTTACGAATATGCCCAGATAATTCAAAAACAAAATATAAGTGTTCACAGATATAGGTTTCATTCAAAGCAATTTACTAGGCCCATTTAAGAACATATAAATGATAACTTAACTATCAGTTTGATTAGTTTTGCACCAATATCACCGATTGATCGATTACTGAAATAATTATCTATTAGATATTAGGTTAATTTTTTCAATTAATCAACTGTTTAGTAGTGAATAACTGCATTAATCCGTTATTTGATTACTATACAGTTCAATTATTAGTTACTGTGGTACTGCGGTAAGTACATAAAAAAATGTGCAATATTGCTCTAGGACGTTTTGGCACGACCGGTTTGGCGCCGGAACGGTTAGGTGTAGAAACGTATGGCCGCAGGGATTGTTTGGGCGCAAGCATATTTTAATGTGGTTTATTTTATAAAAAGTTTTGTCGTACTCATAAAATTGCTGATTTATCCTACTTTATTAATAAATCCAACTGATAAAGCAATTGATTTATTAGTAGTACTTCCACCAATCGTTCAACAACATTTTCTATTCAACAATATTGTTGTATGTATGATACTTAATCAGTAAATTATTATTTGCTTTCTTCAAAATACATTGTATGTCAATGAAAGTACTGACACATTTGTAGGTAAATGTTTTTTATTATTAATATTAAATAAAATTTTGATAAATGTATTTCTTTCGTAGTATCTCTTTCACCGAGTGGGCCTATAATTTGCTTCTAGATAAACAAAAAGACAATTTTAAGGGTTAAAAATTGATCGTTAAAATAAAGAATTTTACACCTACATACTAATTAATCAATACAATGCCAGTCAGCGTCAAAACGTCCTTGTATCCTAATGGTTCTACGCCCAACCGTCCTTCCGTCCAAACGGGTTTGCGCCAAAAAGAGTCTGCGGCAAACCGACTCTACGTTCAAACGGTTCTACGCTAAACCGTGCTTGCGCCCAAGCGGGTCTGTACCAAAATGAGTCTGTGCCAACTCGGATATGCGCTAAATTGGCATGCGTTCTAACGGCTCTACAGCCAACCGTCCTTGCGTCCAAGCTGGTCTGCGACAAATCTTCCTTGCGCCCAAACCGTCTGCGTCTAACCGTCCTTACATCCAGACGGATCTGCGCCATACCGAGTCTGTGTCAAATCGTCCCTGCGTCCAAATGATTCTACGCCCAACCGTCCTTCCGTCTAAAACTAATCTGCACCAAATCGACTCTACGTACAAACGGCTCTATGCTAAACCGTGCTTGCGCCCAAACGGGTTTGTACCAAAATGTGTCTGTGCCAACTCGTGTATGCGCTAAATCGGCATGCGCCCTACCGGTTCTACAGCCAACCGTCCTTGCGTTCAAAACTAGTCTGCTCCAAATCGACTCTACGTACAAACGGCTCTATGCTAAATCGTGCTTGTGCCCAAACGGGTCTGTACCAAAATGAGTCTGTGCCAACTCGGGCATGTGCTAAAACGGCATGCGCCCTAACGGTTCTACAGCCAACAGTCCTTCCGTACAAAACTGGTTTGCTCCAAACTGACTCTACGTACAAACGGCTCTATGCTAAATCGTGCTTGCGTCTAAACGGGTCTGTACCAAATTGAGCCTGTGCCAACTCGGGTATGCCCTAAATCGGCATGCGCCCTAACGGTTCTACAGCCAACTGTCCTTTCGTCTAAAACTGGTCTGCTCCAAACCGACCCTAGTACAAACGGGGACGTGCGCTAAACCTAGTCTGCGTCAAAACGTCCCTGCGTCAAATGGTTTAACGCCCAACCGTCCTTCCGTTCAAACGGGTGTGCGCTAAACCGGCTCTGCGCCGAAATGAATCTAAGGCGAACCAAGCTTGCGACCAAACGGTTCTGCGCCAAAACCTGTCTGTGCCAAACCATCCCTGCTGCCGAACGGTTCTACACCCAACCGTTCTTGTATCCATACGGGTCTGCGCTAAACAGTTCTGTGACAACCCGACTCTAAGTCCAAACGATTCTGCGCTATACCGTGTTTGCGCCCAAACCGACTCTGCGTCCAAATGGTTCAACGCTAAACCGTGCAAGCGCCCCAACAATCCTACACCCAACCGTCGCGTCGTTGCATTCAAACGGGTCTGCGCCAAGCTGGGTCAAACCATCGCTGAGCTAAAATGAATCTAGGGCCAACCATCCTTGCCACCAAATGATTCTAACAAAATCTCGAGGCAACTACTTCATTTTTACTAGATATTGCTTTGTTTCTAAGCAACAAGTTGATGAGAGACAGTAGACGAACCCCACAACCACTTAATTTTTTTAATGGAATTAGTGACCATTTCATACACAATAATAAAACATTGTTTTAGCAAATTTTCAAACAGGTAGCCTTATTTTTAGTAGGTGGGGCATTTCATATGAAACTGAGCATATAATAACCCCGATTCAAATTAATATTTAAAAGATTCAGTATACCCTCTGAATGGTTGATAAACTCAAATATTTACTTAACCAATAACCATTTTTTCTATAAGCAGCCACTAAAAGAAATTTTAAGAGACAATTAAACTTGTCGCAACAATAATAAATTTTTAAACTAGCAAAAACTTCTCAATACTCTCAATACGGCTCGGAAGAATTCTTTTTTAAAATAATTTTTAATACAATATTGCAGATAATATCAATGTGTGTTATCATTAAAGGGTATCTTCTAAGCTTTGAAGGCTTATAGTTATAATTATACTAACTTTAATAAGAAATATACAGAATATTCTGAAAGCATGGAGCCAAATTTCTACACAGTGTTGAATTCTCCACCAAAGCTCGAACACAGGTTTCACCATATGTTTATAAACAATATTTTATCCGTGGTTCCACAAGCGCAACTCGAGTAGGGTGAAGTCGGGTGACCGGAGAGGTCCACCACGCCCGATCCAATGCTAAGCAAATCTGCTGTTTCAAACATTAACTATGGACTGCGACTAATGAAATTTCTTATGAAGACAATATTTTCGAACACGTGTTTATAGAAACTTTCCGACCTTCTTGGTCTTCCCAACAAGTTGTAGAAAATTGACATTTTGGTCAAACAACAACAAATTCAAGGGAACTCAATGCAAAAATAATATGAAATATTCAAGAAGAAACCCTAACGAAATGAATAGGAACCTACATAAATTTTCCTATGCTAGCTATAAGAATACAAATATAATGAATAAGCTGCCCCAAAAAAAGAAGTTAATATCAACATTGAAATTGTTATTAGACCTAACAAATTAAAAGAAGGAGGAGCAGCTATGTTTGGTGAACACAATAAAAATCATCACAAAGGTATTCTAGGCATTAAATGAATTAAACCTTTATTTAAAAACAATCTTCGTCTTGCTAAACGCTCATAAGTAACATTTCCAAGACAAAATAATCCTGATGAGCAAAGGCCATGAGAAATCATTATAATAAATGCCCCATCAAATCCTCTTCTATTCATAGTCATAATCCCCCCTAATACTAGCCCCATATTAGAAACAGACGAATAAGCAATTAAAGACTTAATATCACTTTGACTCAAACAAATTAAAGAAATTACAAATCCCCCAAATAACCTAATCATTTTAAAGATAAACTTGAACTTAATTCCTACTAATATAAAAATACTATAAAACTATAAGACGAAGAAATCCATACCCACCAAACTTAAGCATAATACCAGCTAAAATTATTGAACCTGAAACGAGGGCCTCAACATGGGCCTAAGGTAATCACAAATGCACAAAAAACTGATTCAACCAAATAAAATTTTCTAAAAAACTTAAAGGAATCGTACAAATTATAATTATAACAAACTTGTAAAAATAATCATTTCCATAAGAATGAATCATTGAAACCAAAATAGATAAGCCCAAAGCCCCCTCACACACTCTCATAGTAAGAAAAATTATAGAAAAATAGTACTCGTATCCGTAAAAAGATATACAAATAAACATACCAAAATAAAGTAATAAAACAATAAATTCTAGCCTAAGACGCATTTAAAGTAAATGTTTACATTTAAAATAAAAAACTAATACACCAATAAAATACATAAAAAGGAAAGCCAAAACTAAAAATTAACATTGTTTTAATAATTGAAATAAAATACTGGTCTTGTAAATCAGCAATAAGATACCCTTTTAGAACTTCAGAGAAGGAAGTTTCTCCCATCATAAACCTCCGAAATTCATATTTTAATAAACTATTCTCTGTATTATTCAATCACTATACATATTAACCCTTTCAATATCAATGACATTCATCTTCTTCAGACACCCCCTAGCCATAGGGTTTATTCGTCCTATTCAAGCAATTTTAATTGCAGTAGTTACATGAATAATATCTCGTAATTTCCGATTCTCCTACATTCTATTTATAGTTATAATCGGTAGCATGCTTGTATTATTCATTTACATAACAAGAGTTGCATCAAACTAAACATTCATATTTTCCATAAAATTTTCCCTAATAATCAGAATAATACTATATATATACTTCTTAATCCCTATTATTATAGACTCATACCCAAACTATACACCTTCTACAAACACTGACATAAGAAACTCAAGAATAATAGTTATTTTTAGAAAATCACTAAGAAAATATCTTAACTTTCCCTCTAACTGAATCATAATTATAATAATCGTTTATCTTTTAGTAACCCTTATTGCAGTGGTAAAAATTACCAACATTAGTTGCTATTAAAAAATGTTTGTGTTTGCTATTATTAACATCCTCAAATAAATCGTAAAAATCAATACCCATCTTATTCCCCCCATGAATAATTGAAATATTTAACTTCACCTAAAAAATCAGTTTAAAATAACAAACACTACACCAATTGAACGTTTACACGACGTACTTATACGGCCGATGTTATGTGAATCCTTTTCTAGTAATTGCAGGTGATAGTTATTAAATTACTGTACCTTAAATTTTGGTTAGCCAATGAACTGCCATCTCAAAATGTGCAATACCTGCAAATACTCAAATAAAATTTGCTACTAAAAGCCATGATAAGTATCTAACTCTAATAGTATTTATATTTTCGTAAACAAGATTAACTTATATTTATTTCCTAGAAAGGAAAAAAATCCTTATATTAGGACATCTGCTTTATACGTTCTCGAACAAGATCGAGCTAATTCCTTTAACGACTTAACAATTTTCTTTCCATCGGCGTACATAAATTTTCAAACAATTTGTTACCAATTACTTCAAGCGAATTATGTGTTCGTTTAACCATTAATATATTCACTAAACTACTTTATTTGCTGAAGCTGCTTTTCCATAAAAGGTAATCGATTTTTTTATTCGAGTTTTATTGGCAGGAAGCTGATCACTACCATAGCTTATGAATCCTCATATTAATAATCGATGGTTATATAATATAAATAACTTGTGCCTAATTTTAATTTGTTAGTTAAGCAAGCAACACTTTCAATTAAAAATAAATGGTAGCATTTATTTTAAAAGCGTTTGAAAATTTATTGACGACGCCAAAACCATGTATCTATAAATTTAGATTATTACTATTTTGAAATAACATATTAAAATTAATATTGAATATTTAATAGTGGTATAAGTATATACGATAATCGAATTTTGCTTGGTTTTGAATGGAATCAAACTATGTTGTTGGAACAGCTATTTGCACCATATTTCTGTGTAGAACGACGTACCCGTAAAGTAGAGCACAAGAAAAAATCTGCTGAAGATCTGAGTAGGTTCTTGAGTGTACTTAGAAGTCTTGTATTTTACAGCTTTTTGTAGTAACGAGTTGGGTAAATTAAGTAAAGAGACTAATTTTTTTCAATTTTTTTATACGAATAAAATTACATTTCAACATTATCTCCTTCAAAGTAACTGCCTTGGGAAGCCACACAGCGCTGGAGACGATTCTTTCACTCTTTATAGCAGTGCTGGTACTCCGATACTGGAATAGCCTTCAGCAGGCCGGTTACAGCCGTTTGAATGTCTTCCAGTGTCCCAAAATGACGTCCCTCGAAGTGATTTTTGAGTCTGGGGTAGAGTAAAAAGTCACAGGGCTCAAGTCGGGCGAATAAGGAGGCTGAGGAGTCACAAGAATGTTCTTACTGGTTAAAAAAACGTTTATTGAAGAACCTCTCGGTAAAAATGTTGAATAACCATTTTTCCTTGAGGCTCAAACTCTTTGTGAATGATTCCCTGGGTATAAAAAAGCAAATCAGCATGCATTTGATCTTCGACTTGGGAGACTGGGAGAGGTTGAAGTGTGCCATTCCATGCTCTGGCGCTTGGTTTCCCGGTTTCCATACTCAAACACCCAAGACTCGTCACTAGTAATGACACGTTCCAGACAATGGAGATCATTTTCAATCGATTCCAAAAAATCAAGGCACCTTTTCCTACAGATGTTATTATAAGCCAAACGAGCTTTTTCGTCGACCCGCAACCGGATAGGTGGAAAAAGGCCTACAGCTTAGCTCAGAGGAGTAGGGGAAGTTCACAGAAATCGCTTACGGGAGGAATTCTTCCTAGTTGTGTACAGAGTAAGTTAATGTTAGTGGGCGCCACCTTCCAAAGACAGCTGATTGTAGATCCACGTGGAAGGCCGAGAAGCCAGCAGCTTACGGGAATCGGACTCACCTTTATTGTGCCTCCTCCTATATATATATAGCTTGCAAAATTCGTACACACACAGATACAGAATGCACAATAATAAAAGAGGCAGTAAATTTTAACAAACGTATAATTGAATTAATAAAAAAATGACAAATATACAAAGAAATTATAGAAAATGGTGATTTTATAGTTCTATATTACAGGCTTTTAATTTTAACGTTCATACAAAAAAACTCGCCGCCGTTGACGTACGTCATTTATATTTTTCGAAACACCTACGTGGCCAGCGACGCCGGAGCTTACAGGAATGACACAGTATATATAAAAAATTATTCTACACTTTGTAGTACACCAAAAAAAAAAGACAGTCAGCGACTGAAGGTCGCTTCTTGTTTCATAAAAAAAGGTTCAATCCATTGAAATTTTGCAAGGTGACGCGAAAAGGGGTTCTTTCTTCACAGCACGAAAAAACGTAGTTCCCTACCTTGAATTTCGATACAGGCAGGCACAATTCTGGCGTTATTTTCCAGATACAGGCAAAAAGGTAGACGTTCTTCGGGAAAATTGCGAGAAGAGATATTTGCTGCACAACCCTCGTAGTTCGTCGCAGCAACAGCACAGGTACAGGAACAACGAATGGGCTCGATACTAATTCTCCAAAGGCCATTGGCCAATTCGCAATGAATTGCGTTTTCCAGGGATAAATCCAGTGTGTTTCTATAAATTAGACATTTATCGATGTTGTTTTCACCCCTTGGTAAAACAGCGAAACTAAAATCACACATGAAGGACACCCTTCGAAAAACCCCAAGCCGCTCCTTGCAGCACTCAATTTATTTACGACCCCTCGAGATGGAATGAGCCACCGGAGCCATCAGAGATGTAAAACTGACTGAAGGGCTAACGCGAAGTGAATCTGCATTTCCCCCAAAACATTGCAACATAATTCGAAATGTCATGAAATATTCCAGAATAATTTCGGCATGTTAATTCGTAGAAAGCGTTCAGGGCCAAGCATAGACCAAAGCATCATTCGGCAATTCCGGCTTACAAAGGGAACTGTCAGCATAACTCAATCTTTAAAAACAAAATAATAACGAGAGCTGTAACCAACATAAAACTGCAATTAAAATAACGTTTTTGATTGCTATGAAGCGGCAATTACAGTACGACATTAATTCAAATGTTGCGGCAAATTTTACAAGAACATAACAATGTCCTTTTGGTCTTGCGAAAGGTTCTTCGGAACCATTTTTGAACAGATTTTTCTCATCCTCAATCATTGGTCAAAATTTGCTGAACGGTGGTGTGCGGGCAAATTCAACTCTTCCCCGATCATTCTGGCTATCAATCGACGATCTGAAGGCAGAAGATCCCGGACTCTGTCGACATTTTCATCGGTTCTTGAAATCTGCAATTGACTCTCTTCCTTCTGTAAATTCCTTAAACCACCGAAAAACCTGGGCCCTTGATAAAACACTGCCTCCGTAGGCTTACAGAAGTTTCCGTTGCACTTTGCCCATGTCTAAAGCAAAACCTGATAGCACACCGTTGCTCGAAATTGATGTCACTCATTTTCAGAACGCACTAGAGAAAACTGTTTCACGAAAACAATCGCTATGGACAACCAAATGACTCTAGCGAGTTCAAACTCTATTGTAGGCGTATTACGTGTTCACCAATCGCGCCTACCACTCCCGCGTTCCCAGTATTGCCAGATTGAATGCTACGCTACCAGTCTCATGACTTAATTTACAAACCTCGTATGCATTATCCATTTCAAATAGTATAGGTTTGTTTTTGTTTATATTGCATAATAATAAGGACTTCACGCAACTTATAAATATGAGACACAATGAAGAAGTACTGCTTTAGCGCAGTTTCATATAAGAAGCGAAAATTTTAAATAATTTATTTTCCTTTTGCCTACAATTATATTTGTCTGGTCTTATGTATTCTTAAACAGTTATTCCATGGTGGCAACTTGCTTCTACGTGCATCATAGAATGACTTATCCTTATTATTAACAGTTTATATAATGTTGCTGCCCTTGCCCATCATAATATGAAGGGTGTCTTGAAAATAAAGGGTCACAGCTCTACTACAGCTTCCTGAGGTCAAATGGGATCGATTAAATATCGGGTATATTTCAGTAACTAAATGGCGGATCAACCTGAAAATTGGTACACATTTCTTTCAGGCCGAATATTCTCAATGCATTACTGCATATTATAGAGGGCGCTGTTGTCGGATTTTTTTTCGTATGTGTTCATCATATTTTGTTTATTAATGACAGTTTTGTTCTTATGGGTAAGTTTATTATACATAAGTTATTTTTACATAGAAAAGGTGTTTCATGTCGATACAATATAATATTTTTTAGAAAAATGAACCTAAGCATTTCAGTGTATCAACTTTATGCGTTTGTTACATATTTTCAAGTTACTGTCTGTCAGTTTGTCATTATTAAACCAGTGTATTATTGTTTTGTCGAGTTATTATCGAATGCTAAAATGATAGTTGTGCTAAGTACTTTAATTTGTTCTTAAAATTCCAGTTTATTAATATTTATAGTACAGAAATATCAACAGAGAGCACTCTCTACAATATGTAGTAATACTGAGAATCTTCGGTTTCCCCTGAAGTGGATGTGTTCCAATTTTTAGGTTATGCGCCATTTTGTTTCTGAAATATACATACCTAATGTTAGAAATTTTTTCTTCTTTAATGCGCCATAACTTCTTAAGGAATCACTTTTGTACGAAAGCGTACGTTGGTGGTGGTAGCTTTGTTGGTAGAGCGCTCGCTTTTGAGCAAAACGCCGATTCTGGGTTTGGGTTCTACTCCCCAACATTACCAAGTACAGCATAAAAATCTTATCTGCAACCCACCACACTCAATTTCCCAATTCGGCTTGCAACCATGGGATTAATGCTAAAAACCTCTGGAATTTCTGTTTTTCGGATTCGACGTTAAACTGTAGGTCTCCCGTGTTTATAACTTAGGTGATGAGAAACACGTGGCAAAGAAGAGGCCGATGTCCAGCAGTGGGACAAAAAGGCTGTCAATGATGATATTGGTTCTACGTAATGTGTTCGCCACCACTTGCTCGCCCCCGCGTGCTCGCTAGTGATCGCCAGGATATTTTCTCGAGAGCCAAAATGGGTTACACTACTAAGTGTAACTGCATGAAGGCATAAAAAATGCTTATATTTTGTTAGGCATCTTCATTGTAAAATAATTTAGCACATCTCTTGATGCATAATTAAAACATTTACCTACTTTTATTTTCAAATACCGTAGGTATAATATTCTATTTTAATACTTTATAATATTTTAAGGAAATATTCGTTTATGGAAGTGGTCTGAGTGGACAACTGTTTTCTGGAAACTTTAAATACTGTTCCTACATCAATAAAATAGTTTTTTAGCATAATGTGAGTAACTCCTTAAATATTTGGTATTTATTCACTATAATCTCAATGTATATCAATACACTTAATGCAACAGCCGGCAAAGACGTCTAAAGCAACTACTTTTAATTCGTCAGTCACATCTTTTTAAATATCCTCTACGCTCCAAAATTGTTTTCTTTTGAAAGCAGTTAACATTTTAGGAAAGTGAAAAATAATGTGGGTGATTGTGCTCAACAACGCTGTGTTTCATAATATATAACTTCACAATTAGTGCAGAATGGACGGATGCATTATCATGCAACACTTTCCAACTACCCTTTTCTAAAAATTGCGATCCCACTCGAAAAATGCGCTACAATAACCTCTTCATAACTTCAACGTAGAAAGCACTGTTTACTGTTTGTCTTTCAGGCACCAATTCTTGATGGATTACATCTTGTTTATCGAAAAAGGTAACTAGTAGGTGATTTAAAGGTTAAATAATCTTAGCTATATGTGGTTAAAATTTTTCACAGAAGGTTTAGAATCATCTTGTACAATATTTTCAATATCGCAACTCTTTTGCAAAGAGAAAATGCCAGGAAATTACCGGTATGGTTTGAAATGTTTACCTAATTAGAGTTAATATAAAAAGTCGGTATATTTGTAATCCAGCGTAGATAAATACCATTTTAGTGTTAGCATATACTCTTCTGATACATACCCATACATAGATTTTCCTCAATACGATATTGAAATGAAACCTTCAATCATCAATCCGTCAATTCTAAGTAGGTACTTCTATTTTTAGAAGGACAAGGCAGAGTCAAAATTTGCCTAATCCCCATTCAGGAAGGCGCTGAAATTCGCAAGGACCTTCGAGGCACAGCGAGAGACGAGTGCCCAGGGTTGGGCTGTTCTTACCAGCTGCAAATATATGAAAGTTAATTTCCATTTCAATGTAATTTAACACTTAATACCATTATTTCAGGTAAGGTTCTCACACCTTTTAACAACTGTATCACCTACAGGTGTGACTCAGATGGGTTCGCCGCAATAGGGCGCCGCTCATTATACTCTCATTGTATTTAAATTAAATTAGTCGTGATTTATTCCGCGACTTGGCTTGCGTAGGTAGCCCTAAGTGATATTCTTGGTGGGTAAATCGACGGATAATTAATTTAAATTATGCCTATTAATAGTGGAGTACTGAGTGAGTTGTGAACGCGTTATATTTCAAACAATGTGTAACGTATCTTGCAACTTCATTCCGTACGTTCATTATTCATTAACGAAACGCATACGTGGGTAATTCGGGTTTGATTGAGCTCCATGGGAGGGCTAACCGCAAAGGCAGCCGTTAGATATATCCGTTGCCCTTATAAGCAGTGCCTATGTAGTGCGGGCGATTAACATTTCGAATGCTACAGTTTACCACTTATGCAATGATAACTGATTTGTTCTCAGTTGCAAAATCAATCAGACGATAGATTTAAATCGAAACAAATCATTAGAAATTTTCTCCAGACACTGGTTTAATACAATTAGTAAGGAAGTATTTTGTTTATTGCTTTGCATACTTCAACTGCAATACATATATAATTTTTAATAAAATTCCTAAAATAGAAATAAAATGATACTAGGATTGGAATTTGATTCCCGGATTAATATAGCAGCACTGGAGTTTCGTGAAATTAAACCAAAAGTGAAGCAGTATATAATAGTTTTACCAGTGGAGGGGGGGTTGCTAGATCCCAACCAGGCGCCTCCCCAGGTGGCGGATAGGGGAAAACTCACTAGATATAGTGGGTACCGGGGAAATAAAATAACAGGGGCGGACCAAAATTAGCAAGAAAACAACGGCTAATCTTGGATTGATGGGTCCTAAACATCCTGCTGACAGACAGCAGTGTCAGCAGTACTTAAATGAGGCTACCGAGGGATTTCTTTGTTAAAGGCTCATTACTGGAAACCTATGGGCGCTTGCTGAGTCAGCTCTAACGGCCATGGCACTGCGGCGCAGAAAGCAAGGAGAAACTACTGCGCTATGTTTCTCAAGATAGAACAATAATTATGGCAAATTAAAGAATTGGTACGGCCCCTAGTCCGTGGCAGGCCTTAAATGGCCAAGGGCGCTAAGAATCCCCACGAAGAAAAACGAGAATTACAATGAGAAATACAATAAATATTTATATGTAGAAAATCGAAGCGAAGACCCAATCAAAATCGGTACATGGAATGTTCAAAGTATGTATATGGCAGGTAAATCACATAACATTACACAAGAAATGGAAAGGCTTAATATCGACATTCTGGGGTTAAGTGAAGTGAGGTGGCCTGGAAACGGAACCAGCAAAATCAAAGATAACACTCTATATTACGCAGGCAAATGTAACGGCGAGGCACTTGAATGGAGTTGGAATTATGGTCAATAAAAAGATTAACAAATCCGTAATAAACTTCGTGCCATTTTCAGACCGAATAATGTTATTACAGATAAGAGTAAAGCCCGAAAATGTAAATATCATACAGATATATGCCCCAACAGCCAATAAATCAGATGTAGAAGTAGAACAGTTTTATGCCCAATTAAAACAACTAAGAAAACAGACCAAAAATGTCAATATCATAATGGGAGATTTTAACGCCAAGGTTGGAAGAGGCAAAGTAGAGGATATGTAGTAGGAGAATATCGCGTAGGTGAACAAAATATAGCATTAATACAGTTCTGTCAACAGGAAAAAATGACTGTTTCCAACCCGTGGTTTAAGTTACCACCTAGGAGGCTATACATATGGATCTCTCCTCAACATAACGAAAACCATATTGTAAGAAATCAAATAGACTATATCCGAATAGACAAGAGATACAGAACTGGATTAAACAGCGTCAGAAGATATCTTGGTGCAAACGTGGGATCCGACCACAACCCGGTAGTAGGAAAACACAAGGTAAAATTGAAAAAGCTTAAAAAGAAAATCGTGAAGAAACTAAATTTAGAAATGATGTAGGATCCCGTAACACTAGAAAAAGCGAAACAGACTATAAATGAAAAGCTAGAAATGGCCACACACCATCAATCGCCAGACGATATAAATGAAGTGGAAAGTACATGGGGCAAAATAAAAACCGTTCTAACATCTACTCAAAACAGTATACTAGAAAACAACAATGTTATGAATAAAAAGAGACCATGGATCACGGCAGAAATATTAAACTTAATAGAAGAAAGAAGAACGTATAAAAATATAAACTGTTATGTTATTTTTAAATTCGTCGCTGTATATGCATCAATTTCTTAATTTGTTTGTCGCTTCGTAAGAATTAGTCACGCTATTTTAATTACCGTTTGTATATTGGATACAGTTTTGGTTACATTGCGTCTTTGAAGAATGGAGCATTGTTAAGCTTGTTCGTATTTCCCGTGTTGAAATAATTTACGATCAAAGGAGTCCCAGATTTGTTCAAGGTTTTTCTTTGTGGGATGTTTTTCACCGTGCAGACGGAATTGCTAGAAAGCATTTCTCAGAATTTATTTGTTTTGCTGCATTGCAATATTGCTTCCAGAGGGTTTTTCCAAAACCTGCACGTGGTAAATCTTTCTAGAACGTCTTGCACAACATTTTAAAATGTGGTGCAATCTTTTGGGAGGGGTGCAGGTTTTCATTGTATTTTAAAGTCAGTCGAAGTCAGACCCTTGAGACCGACGGTTGTAACGTTGCATATATCGTTTCCTTTTTCGTTGCGGCGTTTGATATTTTTACCGTACGGTGTTGTTTTGCTGTAGAGCGAGAGTAAGTCGACGTACAGTCGGATATATAAATAAGCGATAGCAAAATGTACACCTTGGTTTTGGACAATTAAAGATTATAATTGCTCCTGTCGAATTTAGTTCGGATCTTTGTGATGTAAAAAGGAATTAAGGAAATTGTGCAAGTGTTTTGCTGGAATTTGGTTCGTTCCCGTCTCCGAAAAAGTCTCTCTTCTGTCTCCACGCTAACTGACCTAGATGGAAGCAACTAGTCACTCTACAGGGGCGGGGCGCAACAGCTAAATCTTGTCCCAACGCTGCCCCGAAGAACGCTGTCCTCCGGCCCTTTATGGTTTTTCGACCCTACAACCGGAAATCGCCGTTATACGTGCCTATCTCCTCCGAACTTCAAGGTAAAGAATCAGTTTTTTGTTGTGCAGTGTAAAATAAACTTTTTTTTTTGCTCGCGTCAACTTGCAGAATTTCGCGATATTGAACTCTTTTTAGACAATCCAAAAGCGATCTTCAATCGCTATTATTTTATTGTTTGTAAAAGATATTAATATAGTATTTTAAGCGATCTTCAATCGCTATTCATTTATTGTTTGTAAAAGATATAAATATAGTATTTTTTAGGCGATCTTCAATCGCTATTCATTTATTGTTTGTAAAAGATATTAAGATAGTATTTTTCCTGTAAACTACGCCATTGACCACACAGATACATCATAGTAGAAATATTGTGAGGCAACGGCGGCGTTTCCTGAACGTTCAAGGATTTTAATTGTAATTATAATTCAAACTTCGGCGTTATAACTCTTGTCATTTTTTTGTTGTACCGTCGTTACTAAGAGTTTCATTATATGTGTTTTAAAATTTACTGCCTTTATTATTTATGTGTACTCTGTATGTGTTTATGTAAAAATTTTGCAAGCTTCAAATATATATAGGAGGAGGCACAATAAAGGTAGGTTCCCTTTCCGTGAGCTGTTGGCTTCTCGGCCTTCCACGAGGACCTACTCAATCAGCAGGACTTGGAAGGTGGCGCCCACTTATTTTGACTCGCCCTGTACACAAGTAAAGATTTTCTCCCATAAGCGATTTTCACGAACTCCCCCTACTCCTCTGAGCTAAGCTGTAGGCCCTTTTCCATCAACTTAGTTACGAATCGTCGAAAACGCTCGATTGGCCTGTAACAAAACGTTGAAAGATACAAACAAGTGCAAAGATTAATTCAAAGAAAGATCCGAGAAGCTAAAGTTTATGAACGAGAGGTGCAACGAAGTAGAGGAAGCATAAGGGAAACACGATTACTTCAATGTGCACAAGATGGTCAGAGAGACTTGCGGAAAATTCAATAGAAGACCACATAACAAGCTATTGAATAAGCAAAATCAACTTATCATACTGAATTAGAACTAAAAGGGGCATGGAAAGAGTACGTAGAAGAGATGGATAGCGATGAAAGGATAGAAGAGGAAGAATTTGACTTATCCGATCATGAACCAGATACTATAAAATCAGAAGTAATCAGAGCACTCAAGACCACAAAAAAAGGAAAAGCAGCGGGGCCAGACGGAGTATATGGAGATTTTCTTAAACTCGTAGAAGAAGATATCATCGGAATATTTGTACAACTTTTTAATACTATATACAGAACAGGGGTCTTCCGCAGTGACTGGTTGGAGTCAATTTTCATTCCCATATCAAAAACAGCAAATGCTAACAAATGCGCTCAGTTTCGACTAATTAGTCTAATAAGTAATGTGTTAAAGCTCTTTTTAAAGATTTTGCAACAGCGTATATATAGAAAATGCGAGACCGATCTCGACAATTCACAGTTCGGCTTCCGAGAAGGAATGGAAACACGAGAAGCACTTTTATAGTTTCAACATCTTGCTACAAAAATATAGACACCAGCAAAAATATGTGTCCGCGTGATTCATCGACTGTCAAAAGGCTTTCGACAATGTCAAACACAACACATTAATTAAAATATTACAGTCAAAAGGACTAGACGAAGAAGACGTAAACTTAAACCGAAATCTATATTGGCAACAAACTGCAACAGTGAGAACCCAAGACGAGAGCTCGGAAAAACCTTAATAAAAAAGGGAGTGAGACAGGGATACGTCCTGTCACCTCTGCTTTTTAATATATATTCAGAGGACATCTTTCAGAGGGCACTACAAGACACTAATGACGGCATTAAAGTTAACGGCAAAATATTAAACAACCTGAGATATGCGGACGACACGGTAGTGTTTTCGGATAGTCCAGAAGGATTACAACGTTTAATGGATGAAATCGTAGCGGAAGGAGAGACCGCAGGTTTAAAATTATACATTAGAAAAACAAAGATAATGATATTTAGTGAAAATCCGAATGTCCTAGTCGATATTGTAGTAGACGGCACACGCATTGAAAGAGTTCCTAGATTTAAATACCTTGGATGCTGGCTAACCGAAGACTTAGACCCTGATTTAGAGGTACGAACTCGAATAGAGAAGCAAGAACAACCTTCATGAACATGCAGAAATTGTTAACAAATCGTAGCCTGAACCATAACACACGTTACCGTTTCGTTTCAATGTTATATATATTCAACGTTGCTCTACGGTGTAGAGACATGGACTATAAGACAGAATATAGAAAAGAAACTGCAGGCATTTGGGTTCTGGATATTCCGACGCATGCTTCGTATATCATGGATGGATCATGTCACAAACAAAGAAGTATTAAGAAGAATGGGAAGGGACAGAGAACTATTAGGTACGGTAAAAAAACGAAAAACATCTTACCTTGGACACGTTTACCGTAACAACAAATACGACCTTTTACAACTACTTACGGAAGGAAAAATACAAGAGAAGAGAGAACCAGGTAGAAGGAAGTGCTCGTGGCTCAAGAAACTCTGCTAAATTAGGGACAACTTCAACAGATACTTTTGAAATTTCGAAAACTGTTATGGTGATAAGACCTTAAGTCGTATTGTTCTGTTGGAATGGTTTATGCGTTTCAAAAATAGACGTGAGGATGTTCAAGATGATATTTGATTCGGGCATCCGTTGATCTGTTAAAACGCAGATCGATTACAGAAATTCTTGAGATTGGGACTAAAGATAGTCAAGTGACCGTTTAAACTATGACATATGGGTTGCACATGGATAAGAAGACGATTCCGCTAATTTTAAACGAAGATTTGGGAACGAAGAAAATCTGTGCAAGTCCAGCATAGCGTTGCGGATCAAAAACAGCGAAGCATTATGCACCACCGCAGCAAGCAATGGATCGAAAAAATCATCGCCAAGACAAAAATATTGATTTGAAATAAATCTAAAATCAAAACCGCAGGAGAGGATTCAAGATTGTGTGGATCGAAAAATAGACCACCTTTCGACCTAAAGATAAATATATTGCCATTAGTTTTATAACTGAGCTTACAGAAAACCGAATCAAGAAAAAATTAACAGTTAAAGACACCCCGGTGAAAACTCATGTGAAAACGTCCCCAGAAAACAAATTGAATTGATGAAGAGACCATTTCTACTGTGCATAAAATTAGTCACACACTTAAATTAAAAACGTTACTACCTAATATTTGCTAGAGACACACCCAGATTGAGGTTATCTGGCATACTTCTAATTTTTTAAGTAAGTTCCTAAAAACTTTAATTTGTGAATACAGAACAAAATAGTTTTGGTCGACAGTTTCCAGTAATATCTATAGCCGTCTTTTCATTCCAAATAGTATTAGCAATACTAAATACGAGACATTATACCGAAAATACTCATAGCAATATTAATATAACAATTCATTTTATTTAGCCCATAATATTAAATATTATATCGTCTACCATAGTTGTCTAAGACTGAATTAAAAAAATATGTTACCGAATAATATCTGTAAAATATTACATTGTGAAGCTTTAACCAGTATTCTTCGTAAAGTTATTACTGTTTTAATTTAAGTAAATATGTATACGTCAGCGCTACCACCAAGGCTCTTTGCTTCGTTAATTATTTTCTTCCATTGGTCTCCATTTTTGGCTTTTTGTTTCCAATTACGTATTTCCAAAGTTCTCGTCCAAAGCTGTTTTAAGGGCCTCGAAGAAAGTTTTCCGTAAGTTCCATGTTGCTATTTGTACCATTTCTTCCCTTAAACATTTGTTGTTCTACATTTATTTTACTTCTTATTGGGTAAATCGTCATCGGAGTCTTGTATGCTGGATTTCGTTTAGGTTTCTTGGGTTGTAACTTGTCTGTACTTTTGTTACCTTCTATCGTTACCACTCCACGCTGTTTTCCTTGCATATCTATTCTTCGCCATTCATTGCTACTTCCTGGTAATCTAACCTCATTGTATTGCCTTTGTGCCTTTCCTCTCTCCTCGCTTCTGATTTATTTTTGGATACTTCTTTGCTATACAGTCATGTCGTGATCGATAAACATGTGTGCGTTTTTTAGCGTGCTGTTCTTTGCTATCATTTATTGCTTTCTGTTCCATTATTTCACTTCTGTCACTATCATTCCCAGATGTGTTTAGTTCTTTAGCAAGTAGGTTTTCATATTTCAGCGTTTATTTGTGATTTCTCGCTTATTAAGTTCTCTACTCCTTCTCCCGGGTTTTCTTATGTTGGTCTCATTTCTTTTATAACTGCGTTGTTATTCTTATTCCTTTTTGGTCCTTTTTTCCAATTCCAGTAATTATTATTCCAAAATTGATAAATAAGAGTAATTGCTTCATTATATTGTACGAAGTTATATTAAGCTAGAAGATCCATACGACGATAATTAAATTCGGTAGAAATTTTATTTCGATATGTTATTATATTGTATCAATTTAATCCAACTAAAAGGTGTTTCTATTATGCCAATTAAATAAAACATTCAATATATATAGACTTGGAAAAGAAATTCATATTGACAGTATGTCCGCTTTGTCATTCTAGAGAATTATACCAAAATTTTCTCGTCAAAAATATTTCCCATGAAAATGAAGAAAACGTGTTAGGTACTGATAATTGTATTTTTATAGTATATAAACGATAAACGTATGAAACATATACGTATATTGACATTATTTTAGGAGAAATGTACCAAATAGATCTATCTTACACCAAGTTTCAATACATAAGTATTCGTTTTATTAAATTAGCTGTTAGTTGAAACGCCCTCTATCTGACTAAAAACATACAAAATAACCAAATATAATTTTACAAGATGTGTCTCAGCTGTCATTAATATTAAGTTACTTTCAGGGCTGGGTAGAACACTCCTGGTAAACTGCTCCACTTACCAAGCACCAAGCACAGAATGATCTAAAGTAACAAGTACCAAATACTTTTAAACCTAATAAACTATGTATCAAAATTAGCTTCCTCAATTATAATAAAACTAATTGGGCTTCAATTACTTAAAAAGTAGTTGAAGTACTTCAATACGCTCTAAAGCGGCAAGCACATACACGAAGTATTTCAAATATGACGTACCTTCTTTTAAAGTAATTGAAGCACTCTGCTTGAAGCTGTAAAAATGCTTCAAGCACTACTCTGAAGCGCTTTGCCAAAGTGTAGTGCTGTCAAGAATCGGAAATTTTGGAGAATAGTGCCTCGATTTTGAAAAAATCGATTCCACAAGAATCGGTTCTCGATGCTAAAATTGGATTCTAGAATCGGATTTCGAGACTCGATTCTAGAATTGGATTTCGATTATCTATTCCAGAATCAAAAATAGTTTCCAAATTCACATCTTTAGAATTGAAAAAGAAATTGATAGGAGAACTAAGATTAATCTTCCAATCTTCCATCTGAAAAGTATAATCTACACTTTTTAATTTACTTTTTATATATGTTCGTGACAAATACAGAATTGCTTAAGCTGTTTTGATGAATCGGATTTCGATTCTAGATTCTAGAATCGGATTTTGATTGTCGGTTCTAGAATCGGATTTCGATTGTCGGTTCTAGAATCGGATTTCGATTCTCGATTCCAGAATCGGATTTCGATTCTAGAATCGAGAACCGGTTTTAACGACGCTGTAGAACCGATTCCGATTCTAGACTCGGACTCGTTGGACAGCACCACCAAAGTGATTATATTTTATTATAAATTACGACGAAATGAGATAAATGATATTGAAAATTGCATGAAAATTTCTACTAAAAATATTTGTTACCCCTTATTGTCTTTCTTGACATAATATGTTGGAAATAGAACTAAATTCTAAATCAATGCTTCAATGTCTTGCAGGAAAATTATTAATACAGCTAATAATAAACCACAAACAGCTACAATTTAAAATCATTCTTAATATAAATGAAAATTCTTGTAACAGGAAACAAATTAGAAAAATCAAGTTATAAAATAGTATTTTTTCCTAGACTTTTAACCGAAATCATGTTGATTGTGTTCTAGATCACCAGCAGGGAAAAGTTGATTATTTTCTAATACAAATTGTAAGGTGGTTTAAAGATAAAAATTAATTAATTTCCTGATCAGGAGTAATGCACAATTGACAATTAGCTCGAGCAGTGCTTCCCTTGTGTCCACTTGTGTTGTTGATTTTAACCATCCCCAATAATCGAGGCGATTGAGGTCTGGTCACCGTGGCCAATTTCTGTTGGCAACTTTCCTGTTGCGATAGCACCGTTGACATTCAGCAACCGCACGATTAAAATTCCCGTTACAGAACCCATAAATGAAAATCAAACCAGCATATTCTCGATGAGTAAATGTGACAATAATTGGGAAGTTTAATATTTTACTAAACAACTTCAACTTAGAAATGTCAAAATAAATCGGACAACTACAAAACAAGTGCTGTTGAGCGTGGCATACTGTAACGTTACGGGCCCATTGTGTTGTGTTTATCTTGTAATCGTCGTGATTCGTCTTAGGTTGGGATCTAGAGTAGTTGAGCTAATTACGTGGAATAAAACACCAGGGAGGTTTAATACTTTTATTAAAGTCAATATTATTAGCTGCAGACAGTGCAATTTAAATACCTCCGGTATTCACCTGTTCAGACTAGGAAACTGCAGTAAACCAAGCCGGGGTAGCACGTAGATCTCAAGTACGAAGATATTTAGATGGGACGTATGGAACCCAATTTAAACCAATAACGAAGAAGCGCGGAATAGTTAAAGGACTAAGAATACCTGTAGCTGCAGCTGAGTTTCCTCCAGCGCAATATACAGGGGGATGATTGGATCCCTGCAGTTGCTACCGAGTTTCCTCCAACGCAATATACAGGGGAATGATTGGATACCTGCAGCTGCTGCCGAGTTTCCTCCAGCGCAATATACAGGGGAATGTTTGGGTTCCTGTTCTGGTAGTGCTTCCTGACTGTTGAATCAAGAATGATCCCTCCATGACAACTTACTTCTGCTTTTATAGGCCAAGAAGCCACGTGCTCCCTATGTTTAGGAACAACCCGAATTTTATGGCGCCACCAATTTTGGAACTAAAACTTTTCATAAAAATAAGCTATTTATCTGTTAAAAATCCGAAGGCCCAAACCAATAGATAACCCACATAATTTAGAATAAAAATAAATTAATTAGCTGTCAAAAATCCGAAGAACCAAACCAAATAAATAACTCCCACAATCTAGTATTTAATTAACACGTCCATGCGCGGAATCCCACCCATGAGGGTTTAGTTCAACAAAAAAGGTAATAATTTAGGTAGGTTATGGGCTAAGCTAAACCAGCAATTTATCCCAAGAACAGAGTGCGCTAAAGACAGCTGTCGTGGAATATCCTACGTACTTCGGATCACTAATTCGAAGTCATACTGTTACCCTATTTACCTGCAATAAATAGCTGAAAGAAAGACGCTGCAAACAAATATTTTAAATATGGAATTATAACATTCAACTATCGAATGGGTAGTTGTTTTATAATTCCATTCATTGTACATGAAAGTGGATATTTATTTTATGATGGTTGCCCTCATAAATTAGGTCTACTCGTAAAAGACAGACCCTTTACAAAAATAAACACGTGTTAAGAAACGGCCGTTTCCAAGATAAATGAAGCGCGTTTTTCGAACGCCACTAAAATCAATTAGCAGTTACATTTTACATGAAATATTTATGCCAGTATAGATTAAATATTAAAATTATGAGCATAAAGTTCCAAAGTTCAACTGTCTGTAATAATATAAACATAATGGCAAATGCGTTCCGCTACAACACTTAAAATGAAGTAATACTTGATTAGTTAAACATAGCTATGTAAGTGCTCCGATATCTGTGTGAGAATCCGATCTACGTTTATGAACTTTTTTGTTCGTTTGAATCTCCGGAATATATTCCCCAAAAATTGGGGGTTTCTCCTCAATCATCCTGTATATTGTGTTGGGATTTTTGAGAGGACTACATTTTTCCAAAAATACTGGAGCGTAATCATAAGATAGTAAGTTAGAGAACGCCTTAAAATCGGTATTTATCAACACAGATATTAAATAAATTGATGTTGTAATAACAAAACTTTGTGCTGATTATTATGAAATTTCTAATAATTGAATTAGGGTATTTTTTGTTTATAAATTCCGCTAGGAATTTAAGGGCAAAACTAATTAGAGTTAGAAGATGAAAAGAAAGAAGAATGATCCCATTTTCCCACAACATTTAAAGCTGATGCTGTGATCAATTATATCTGTCCAATTCCTTTTCTGGAATACCTTGTATAATTTAAGTGCGTTTGACATGTGCACCGATCAAGTCAACTAACTGGTGTGATATGTTAAGATATTATCTGCAGTTTGTATCATATTTCACATTTGTAAACGAGTCTTACACAGGAACAGGTCGAAGGTGTACGCTCCGGTACAAAGCCGATGTAATTTAACACTAGACGATATCTTTTTGTTCACACCAGGTAGTGATTGATGCTGGAAAACGTTGAACTAACGTTCTATGAAGTCTGAGTGATTGCTTTTTATTTGATGAATGAGAGATCGTTCATGAAGTGTGATGTATCAGTTAAAGTATGATGAATTGTTGGTAAGAATTTGGAGTATTCATAATTTGTTTAAATTAAAGCTCTCCCAGCGTTTGAAAGGCTCTCAAATTAGATTACGAAACAATGAGAGGTACCTAATTAAAATTGGCTGAAAATTTGTATTAATACATCCATTAGTATGCGCGTCACATAAACAACGTGTTATTGAACAAAAAACGCGTCGGAATCCTAGAAAGTTGTGATCTATAACCGATGTTTCTGAAGACTACTTGGTGCCTTATAAGTTTATCATAGCTGTCGCTTATATTAAAGCAAGAAAAAAATTAATTGCCGCTTCTTCAAATAACTTTTCTGGATATTAAAATTAAATATTAATTAATAATATTATGTTGATTAGGATATTACGGTCCTTCTGATAGATTAACCTTGTCACGATGCAGCAGGAAGGAGCTGATCAGAATAAAATATTATTCGTGTGAGTAAATTTCTTCTGTAATTTATTGTTCCCCGTAACAAAGTATAATTTTCCGGTAGCAGTACTTGAGCTGTGTGCAATCAAAAGCCATTCCAGCTCTGTTATTATTCTTAGCCGCTTTGTTGCAAAGCTCATGCAGTAGCGACTCTTCCTTTTAACTTTTACTTCTGCAAATAGGAAGCAAATATGAAATTACAATTTTTTGCTTTTACGCTTATCGTGCTTAAGAAAATTCCCTCGAGCTCCCGGCCATTAGGTGGCAACAAAACCTTTCAGCGCCGCATTTTTCTTCCGCTGCAATTTAATCCATATTTCATTTAAGCCCCGTTAGCGAACTCTGATTCGTCTATTTAGCATTTGAATATTTCGAATCGGTAAATCCTCGTTATGTTTATATAGATATATTATACTTATGGGATTATAATGGTATCTCCACTGGGCTTATAGCACACGACAGCATTAATGGTAATCGTAAATCACTGTAATTTATTTTTTGGGACAAACATTACTTCGTAGCTATACTAAATAATATTCTATCCAGCTCCATATATCTGCCGTGGAATTTAGAAATTTATACCTTCTGTCGCTTAAAATTCTTCGAGTATTTCCGTTGTGTACTTGAAACACTTTGAATAAATATGTCTGATCCAGCCGATTTTATTTTTAGCAGTAATTTTAGGTATAAGAGCTTTTAATGGTAAATGTAGTAATTCAATATTTACGATATACTAAATATGCCTGATTAAAATACTACCTACATTCAGTTCTATTCACGATTATAAATATCCCCGCAATATACGCTTGTGTTTAATGCGGTGTTTTATTATGGTAATTTTAGAACCGTCTTCAGCATTTACACGCATATTTATGTAACCAGGAATAGCCATTTTAAATCAATAAGTGCCTTAGTCCAACTATGGAGTACTGGGTGTTTTCTCTGCACCCATTAGGTAATAACTTGGCAAATTGTATTCCAAGTAAAGGATTACTTGAAGTTTATGCCGATGTGTAATCGCAAAAGTTGTATACGACTTCAATTGGTAGCATTAATAAATGTTTTATTTTAGACCTGTTGCTAACCTAAAAATTCCAAAAAAGATTCACACAAGAAACATAAATTATACGGAACTTTAAGTTAGGACTTCTGGAATTTGCGGTAATTACATGATTTAGTAACATTCTGGGAAATATCAATCAATGTTCAAATTTTCTAACATTTCTAATTTAATCTCAAAGAGGATATGCTAAACTTCCCACTTTAATATATTTATCAATGTAAAAACTTTGAAGATGATGGATTTCCAAAATTGGCAAACCTTCAAAAAGTAGTATTCCATAAAAGCCAAACAACATTTCTTGAAATTTTGTAATTTGTTGAACTTTCAAATGGTATCCTTTGCAGCTTAATTGGATTTCTTTATTTTGCATTCTTGTTCTGTTTCAGCTTTCTAAAGATCTAATTTCCTTTTTATATTTTTAGGGTTATAAGGCTACGGTTGATCACGATCATGGAAATTAATTAATATACAAAAAACAGTAATAAGTAAATGATAATTACTGAAATCTTGAACTAATATTTGACAACACAATTCCATGAACCACCTTAGATTCCGTAATTGTAGAACCTAAATCCCTTGAATTTGACTAGACTAACTGATTTAGATATTCATAGAAACAAGAATGGCTTCATGGATATCCCTCGCGAAATTGTCAACCTACTCTGTAATTTAATTATGATAATGAAGTTGTTAAATTAGCTGTAAATGGTGAAAGCTTCATTAAATCTACAAACCAGTAAAAACACATAATTTGATTATATCTTTTAGAATTAACCATGCCTAATTAATATAAAAAGTCCTATTATTGGCAATATTTTATTTGACGGTCGCTAATTAATTTGCTGTGATTGTCACTGATTGCCGTTTATTGATCCTTGAGAACGTGCCTTGGCAAAAAATTAATTTTCTGTTATTTCTGAATGAACCTCTCGATATCAACCAGTAATATTCTCTGACAAAAATTTGTTTTCAGGTGTCAGGATCTACTTCCATAAAACTGCACAGTAACAAGACTCGAGTGGAGTAAAGCAAACATTAGGTAAGCTTCGTTCGTATAATTTTTTTTGAGAAATGCACGGAAAGCAGGGAAAATCAAACTATTTTGTTAGTATAACACAATTTATATGGAAATTAGAACACACTATGCTAATCGCCATTCGAACAGAGTATGTAACTGCTAATTCATTAAGTTTGCGGTACACAATAACAACGAAATAATTACAAATGCTTGCTTTGTACATATATTAGAAAAATTAATGTTCTAATTTAGGTATCAGGAAAAAATTAGTTGTTAACACAGTTCTAAATTATAAATATTCGACACAATCCAATGAAATTAATACTATCTTCAATAATCACAAGCTTCTTTGTATTTTTGTAACATATTCTATAGAAATTGTACAAATTAATATTACTGGGAATTTAATTCATATCCTCAATATACACTAGCCAACACCATTTTTGCTGACTTCTATCTGAGACTTGTATTTTACTAATCTGGGTGTGCTGAATCTGAAAATCAAATTGGTTTTTGCGCATCACATCAAAATTTATTCTTATACCATAGCCTGCTGTTTCAAGAATCACCAAAAGCGGCTAAGTTGTTAAAAAGTGATACGACATAAATGGAGTACAAAACTATAATGACTTATTTATTTATTTAAATGCAGCAATTAGATACATACATAAATTAATTATTTACACAATATTATTAAAAATTACAAGAGCATTTGTAAAAAATAACAATTTTACGCATGGGTTTCACGGAATAAATTTTCGTTTGTAGCACATTCTGCTGTGTCTTCTACTTTGGTAGTCCCTTTGAACACTCAGTACAGTAAGCGGTCATCATGTGAGGATCCCATCTTCCTTGGTACCGATCTTCCATAGTATTTTGTAACGGTATTTTCGCCTAGGTTGTCCGCAACCCATTTCACACTGGGCTCCCTCACTCTTCTTCCAGCATTTTAGGTACTACGCTTGTTTGATTTTAGATAAACAGGATTTCCGGTGATTGATTGTCTGCGTCTGACAGAAAACGAACGTGTCGTTGAATTGGGTTTTCCCGTTAAAGTGTTTGTCACTTTGAGTTCATCTCGATTTTCTGGGGAAATCAAAGATTATAACGTGATCTTTAGTTGTTTGTGGGATTACGTTATTGACATTTATTGTCGCTATACTCAACGTTTTGATTATTTTATAATTTTGTTGAGTCGATCGGAGTTTGACCGATTGGTGAGTTTTTCCTTTTTCTTTTAAGTTATGGCTGACCTAATTTTTCCTTGTATTCGAAATTAGACAACTTGGGGACGGTGAGAATTGTCCGAAAATTTTTGCGCTTTCAATGGTGGTATCTGCTGCTTGAGGGAACTAATATTCGAATTCCATCAAGCCGCCCGCAGTGGAAACACGTGCCGGACGCGAGGCTGTTCTAGAACGTTCCATTCCAGATTAACCAGGAAAGTGCACATTTATTTTTAATTTCGACGATTTTGGAGTCCGTGTAAATACTCTTTGTTTATTTGTATGAATTTGTGCATGCTACGGGGTAGATAGAAACTATGTTGTAATTTGCACTGTGTGTTTCGAATTACTTTATTAGCATAATTCATTGGTATATTAGTTTGTACAAGTATTAGCGTACATAATCACGGGAATTTCATTTGATATACAGCGTGAGTTAACCGGAGCGGTAATATTGCGTTTTGTTCGGGTTTCACAGCGATCTTTGATTTTCTTATCTACGCTACAAATCTTGAGAGGCCTTTCATGACTAGAGTGTAGGACGCGGCTTGAGGGCGCTTGTTTGGGAAGAAAAACGCAGTATTTTTACTTTAGCTCAAAGTCAGTTATTATTGGGGCTGTATTGAGTGATTGCCTACTGGCAATTGTGTACCGATACAGGTTACGAATACACTTATATTTTTAATGTTGCTAATTTGAGGTGTATAATCTACATATATTTTTTTTTCTGATATAAAATATTATTGCTGCAATTGGACTTGTTATTTATTGTTTTCCTATCATTGTATTCTGTAGTAACGAATTAAGTAAATAATAAACTGTGGGTACGACTAACCAATCGACATCTGCGTTAATGGTAGTGTATTTTATTATTAAGTAGTTGGCGCCCTTTCAGGCAATTAACGTAGAGTTAATTAATATATTTAATCGAGCAAAGCAGAGAACCGCCCATCTTCGATTGAGGTTCCGGGAGCTATCATTAACCAATTATTTACTTACTTAGTGTGGAGAATTTCCCTTGGAAATTATCATCAGGCGTTACATTTTAAATCTTGATGAAATCTTTCACCTTGTTCATCGCTTACAGCTCCTAAATTCTCGGGAAATCTATCAAGATGACTATATAGGAAATAAACTTTTATGCTCATGTTGCAATCCAGGCGGTGGAAACTTTCAAGCATTGTTTCCACTAGATCTCCGTAATTCTACACTTTTTGTTTCCAAGAAAATTGTTCACAACCAACGTGAATGAAGTCCAGGCCTCTTTCTCAATTTCCTTCATAGAGTTGATGAAATGTGGGTATCGCATTAAAGTTTTAATTTACAATCCGTCAAATACACCGGCTTTAATTTTTTCATAACTTAGTCGTGGAAATTTTCTACATATGTATTGGAAACAGTCGCCTTGTAAATCTACAGCTTTAACATACTGCTTCATAAGACCTAATTTGATTTGGAGAGGTGGAAAAATGGTTTTTTCTCTGTCGACAAAAGGCTGACATAAATCTTTGTGTACCCTCTTTGAAAGCCAAGTAAAAAGTTTACCATTTTAAGATCTACACAGATGATCCAGATATGGTCTGTATATTTTAATCACTTCAGAACCCTTTCAATGTCTTCATATGTTTCCATTAGGTGGAATGAATAGCCAATAGGAATTGAACCATATACATTCCCATTGTGTAGTAAGACATACTTTAGATTTCTGCTTGAACCGTCGATAAATAAATGCCACTCATTTGGGTGATCTACAACACCCATTGCATTTAGCAAACCTGATGCATTGTTACAGTAAACAAACCCACACTTGTGTTTAAAGTATTGTACAAGATCACTTTCCCTGCTACGGTAAAAAGTTATCTTCGTACCTTGCTCGAGTAAGTTTTTTTCATTTAATCTTGAAGCTAGCAGTTCCGATGATTCCTTTGATAGACCCAAATCTCTTACTAAGTCGTTCAATTCCACTTGAGTAAAACGTTGCGGTCCAGTATTAGAAATTAAATCTTCATTGTCAAAATCAACATCCGGGTCTTGCTCCTCAAGACAATCTGACATATCCTGATCCTCCTCGTCTTCAAGTGAAGGAAGCCTTTCATAAACTGGTACGGGTATTTCGTCGGAATGAGGCACTGGTCGAATTGCTGAGCCGAGATTTGGATACACAATTTTATTCTTATTTTTCTTATTAGGTATAACCGGAAGTCTGAATTAAACAAAAATAGCTATCATCTACGTGGTTTTTCGGTTCATGCGAAATCATTGGAATTCCAAAATCTAATTTTTGGAGTTTTCCCTTGCTCCACTGTCGTAAATTTTCCACACATGGCTTACACACTTTATATGGAGCCCACGACTTGTTTTGATCTCCTAGTTGTACGTCAAAGAAAGCCAAGTACACCTTCTTAACGAAATCACTGATATTTGTCCTTTGACTGGGAACAGTGAAGCTGCCACAAATGTAGCAGAAGGCATCTGCATTATTGACACATTTTCGAGTAGTAGACATGATCTATTTTCTTCACTGTCGACTAACATTCAACTAACAATTTAGTATCATCCCTGTTTACTTTTAAACAGACCTAAAGTCATTAAAACTTTCTAAGAAAAATCGTATTAAACCCTACTACGTTAACTTAATGGGCATTACCTTAATATGTTTGGATTGCTTTGTTTGAAGAACTTAAATGTTATCAGGGCTGAGTATTTTGCTAATGACCTAAATGT
>JABXWE010002067.1:0-16975 GCA_014611495.1 Limonius californicus | reverse complement strand
ATGAGAAAGACTTTTACCCTACCATCACAGTCTTCGAGAATGCTCTTGGCTACCCCGAACTGTCAAATTTGAAACATGTTTGTGTTGTCTCGTTTTCTATATTATCTGTAATATCTAACAGGAAAACTCGCACAGCCGGCATATAAGTTACAGTTGGTAATGAAAGAAAGTACGCGTTATTATGTCAAAAAATATCAACCTTTTTGGCAATTTTGATACAACTTTTCATAGACTTATTGACTCTCTTGTCAACGAATCCTCTTTTTCTATGTTAAAATCGCCAAGTAGTCTATCCGTTCCTAGAGAATGAATTGTGAGTAGCACCTATTGTTTGTAATAGCCACTTGTCTGCTCTATAAACGCAAGCTGTATAGTATTGGATCTATAGTCCTGGTACGAAACAAGCATTCCCCTCCTGCTATTTCCTATTCTCTATTGACATTGTAGTTGTTGAGTAATACACGGTCGTTGAGTATTGGTTGATTGATTGGTTTTGAATGGGGAGATCTAGGACCCAATTTTCACCAACTCTTTGTACTCAGCTATATTTGGACAATTGGGCCAATTTTTAGATTATTTCCCGCTAGAATCGTCTCATATACCTCAGCCAGGTTTGAAATCGCGCCCCTTGGATCTACAGGCATGTGTGCTAACCACTGGGCTACAGAGGCCCGCTGGCCATTGTATGTAGACAGCTATCAGCTATATGTTATAAGGGATGGCAATGTACGGAAGAAGGGAAACCATGAATTTTATGAGAAAGACTTTTACCCTACCATCACAGTCTTCGAAAATGCTCTTGGCTACCCAGAACTGTCAAATTTGAAACATGTTTGTGTTGTCTCGTTTTCTATATTATCTGTAATATCTAACAGGAAAACTCGCGCAGCCGGCATATAAGTTACAGTTGGTAATGAAAGAAAGTACGCGTTATTATGTCAAAAAATATCAACCTTTTTGGCAATTTTGATACAACTTTTCATAGACTTATTGACTCTCTTGTCAACGAATCCTCTTTTTCTATGTTAAAATCGCCAAGTAGTCTATCCGTTCCTAGAGAATGAATTGTGAGTAGCACCTATTGTTTGTAATAGCCACTTGTCTGCTCTATAAACGCAAGCTGTATAGTATTGGATCTATAGTCCTGGTACGAAACAAGCATTCCCCTCCTGCTATTTCCTTTTCTCTATTGACATTGTAGTTATTGAGTAATACACGGTCGTTGAGTATTGGTTGATTGATTGGTTTTGAATGGGGAGATCTAGGACACAATTTTCACCAACTCCTTGCACTCAGCTATTTTTGGACAATTGGCCCAATGTATAGATTATATCCCGCTAGCAGCATCTCATAGACCTTAGCCAGGTTTGAAATCGCGTCCCTTGGATCTACAGGCAAGTGTGCTAACCACTGGGCTACAGAGGCCCGCTGGCCATTGGATGTAGACAGCTATCAGCTATATGTTATAAGGCATGGCAATGTAAGGAAGAAGGGAAACCATGCATTTTATGAGAAAGACTTTTACCATACCATTACAGTCTTCGAGAATGCCCTTGGCTACCCAGAACTGTCAAATTTGAAACATGTTTGTGTTGTCTCGTTTTCTACATTATCTGTAACATCTAACAAGAAAACTCGCACAGCCGCCATATAAGTTACGGTTGGTAATGAAAGAAATACGCGTTATTATGTCAAAAAATATCAACCTTTTTGGCAATTTTGATGCAACTTTTCATAGACTTATTGACACTCTTGTCAACTAATCCTCATTTTCTATGCTAAAATCGCCAAGTAGTCCATCCGTTCCTAGAGAATGAATTGTGAGTAGCACCTATTGTTTGTAACAGCCACTTGTCTGCTCTATTAACGCAAGCTGTATAGTCTTGGATCTATAGTCTTGGTACGAAACAACCATTCCCCTGCTGCTATTTCCTTTTCTCTATTGACATTGGAGTTGTTCAGTAATACACGGTCGTTGAGTATTGGTTGATTGATTGGTTTTGAATGGGGAGATCTAGGACACAATTTTCACCAACTCTTTGCACTCAGCTATATTTGGACAATTGGCCCAATTTTTAGATTATTTCCCGCTAGAAACATCTCATATACCTCAGCTAGGTTTGACATCGCGCCCCTTGGATCTACAGGCAAGTGTGCTAACCACTGGGTTACAGAGGCCCGCTGGTCATTGTATGTAGACAGCTATCAGCTATATGTTATAAGGGAATGCAATGTACGGAAGAAGGGAAACCATGAATTTTATGAGAAAGACTTTTACCGTACCATCACAGCCTTCGAGAATGCACTTGGCTACCCAGAACTGTCAAAATATACCATCCGTTCCTAGAGAGTGAATTGTGAGTAGCACCTATTGTTTGTAACAGCCACTTGCCTGCTGTAAAAACGCAAGCTGTATAGTATTGGATCTATAGTCTTGGTACGAAACAAGCACTCCCCTCCTGCTATTTCCTTTTCTCTATTGACATTGGAGTTGTTCAGTAATACACGGTCGTTGAATATTGGTTGATTGATTGGTTTTGAATGGGGAGATCTAGGACACAATTTTCACCAACTCTTTGCACTCAGCTATTTTTGGACAATTGGCCCAATTTTTAGACTATTTCCCGCTAGCAACATCTCATAGACCTTAGCCAGGTTTGAAATCGCGCCATTTGGATCTACAGGCAAGTGTGCTAACCACTGGGCTACAGAGGCCCGCTGGCCATTGTATGTAGACAGCTATCAGCTATATGTTATAAGGGTTGGCAATGTACGGAAGAAGGGAAACTATGAATTTTATGAGAAAGACTTTTACCATACCATCAGAGTCTTCGAGAATGCCCTTGGCTACCCAGAACTGTCAAATTTGAAACATGTTTGTGTTGTCTCGTTTTCTGTATTATCTGTAATATATAACAGGAAAACTCGCACAGCCGGCATATAAGTTACAGTTGGTAATGAAGAAAAGTACGCGTTATTATGTCAAAAAATATGAACCTTTTTGGCAATTTTGATACAACTTTTCATAGACTTATTGACTCTCTTGTCAACTAATCCTCTTTTTCTATGTTAAAATCGCCAAGTAGTCTATCCGTTCCTAGAGAATGAATTGTGAGTAGCACCTATTGTTTGTAACAGCCACGTGTCTGCTCTATAAACGCAAGCTGTATTGTATTGGATCTATAGTCTTGGTACGAAACAAGCATTCCCCTCCTGCTATTTAATTTTCTCTATTGACATTGGAGTTGTGCAGTAATACACGGTCGTTGAGTATTGGTTGATTGATTGGTTTTGAATTGGGAGATCTAGGACACAATTTTCACCAATCTTTTTGCACTCAGCTATATTTGGACAATTGGCCCAATTTTTAGATTCTTTCCCGCTAGAAACATCTCATATACCTCAGCCAGGTTTGAAATCGCGCCCCTTGGATCTACAGGCATGTGTGCTAAACACTGGGCTACAGAGGCCCGCTTGCCATTGTACGGAGACAGCTATCAGCTACATGTTATAAGGGATGGCAATGTACGGAAGAAGGGAAACCATGAATTTTATGAGAAAGACTTTTACCGTACCATCACAGCCTTCGAGAATGCCCTTGGCTACCCAGAACTGTCAAAATATACCATCCGTTCCTAGAGAATGAATTGTGAGTAGCACCTATTGTTTGTACCAGCCACTTGTCTGCTCTAAAAGCGCAAGCTGTATAGTATTGGATCTATAGTCTTGGTACGAAACAAGCATTCCCCTCCTGCTATTTCCTTTTCTCTATTGACATTGGAGTTGTTCAGTAATACACGGTCGTTGAGTATTGGTTGATTGATTGGTCTTGAATGGGGAGATCTAGGACCCACTTTTCACCAACTCTTTGCACTCAGCTATATTTGGACAATTGGCCCAATGTTTAGATTATTTCCCGCTAGAAACATCTCATAGAGCTTAGCCAGGTTTGAAATAGCGCCCCTTGGATCTATAGGCAAGTGTGCTAACCACTGGGCTACAGAGGCCCGCTGGCCATTGTATGTAGACAGCTATCAGCTATATGTTATAAGGGATGGCAATGTACGGAAGAAGGGAAACCATGAATTTTATGAGAAAGACTTTTACCCTACCATCACAGTCTTTGAGAATGCTCTTGGCTACCCAGAACTGTCAAATTTGAAATATGTTTGTGTTGTCTCGATTTCCATATTATCTGTAATATCTAACAGGAAAACTCGCACAGCCGGCATATAAGTTACAGTTGGTAATGAAAGAAAGTACGCGTTATTTTGTCAAAAAATATCAACCTTTTTGGCAATTTTGTTAGAACTTTTCATAGACTTATTGACGCTCTTGTCAACGAATCCTCTTTTTCCATGTTAAAATCGCCAAGTAGTCTATCCGTTCCTAGAGAATGAATTGTGAGTAGCACCTATTGTTTGTAATAGCCACTTGTCTGCTCTATAAACGCAAGCTGTATAGTATTGGATCTATAGTCCTGGTACGAAACAAGCATTCCCCTCCTTCTATTTCCTTTTCTCTATTGACATTGTAGTTGTTGACTAATACACGGTCGTTGAGTATTGGTTGATTGATTGGTTTTGAATGGGGAGATCTAGGACACAATTTTCACCAACTCTTTGCACTCAGCTATATTTGGACAATTGGCCCAATTGTTAGATTATTTCCCGCTAGAAACATCTCAAATACCTCAGCCAGGTTTGAAATCGCGCCCCTTGGATCTACGGGCAAGTGTACTAACCACTGGACTACAGAGGCCCGCTGGTCTTTGTATGTAGACAGCTATCATCTATATGTTATAAGGGATGGCAATGTACGGAAGAAGCGAAACCGGGAATTTTAGGAGAAAGACTTTTACCGTACCATCACACTCTTCGAGAATGTCCTTGGCTGCCCAGAACTGTCAAATTTGAAACATGTTTGCGTTGTCTCGTGTTCTATATTACCTGTAATATCTAACAGGTAAGCTCGCACAGCCGGCATATAAGTTACAGTTGGTAATGAAAGAAAGTACGCGTTATTTTGTCAAAAAATATCAACCTTTTTGGAAATTTTGTTAGAAGTTTTCATAGACTTATTGACGCTCTTGTCAACGAATCCTCTTTTTCTATGTTAAAATCGCCAAGTAGTCTATCCGTTCCTAGAGAAGGAATTGTGAGTAGCACCTATTGTTTGTAACAGCCACTTGTCTGCTCTATAAACGCAAGCTGTATAGTATTGGATCTATAGTCTTGGTACGAAACAAGCATTCCCCTCCTGCTATTTAATTTTCTCTATTGACATTGGTGTTGTTCAGTACTACACGGTCGTTGAGTATTGGTTGATTGATTGGTTTTGAATGGGGATATCTAGGACACAATTTTCACCAACTCTTTGCACTCAGCTATATTTGGACAATTGGTCCAATTTTTAGATTAATTCCCGCTAGAAACATCTCATATATCTCAGCCAGGTTTGAAATCGCGCCCCTTGGATCTACGGGCAAGTGTGCTATCCACTGGACTACAGAGGCCGCTGGTCATTGTATATAGACAGCTATCAGCTATACGTTATAAGGGATGGCAATGTACGGAAGAAGCGAAACCAGGAATTTTAGGAGAAAGACTTTTACCGTACCATCACAGTCTTCGAGAATGCCCTTGGCTACCCAGAACTGTCAAAATATACCATCCGTTCCTAGAGAATGAACTGTGAGTAGCACCTATTGTTTGTAACAGCCACTTGTTTGCTCTAAAAACGCAAGCTGTATAGTATTGGATCTATAGGCTTGGTACGAAACAAGCATAAACCTCATGCTATTTCCTTTTCTCTATTTACATTGTAGTTGTTCAGTAATACACGGTCGTTGAGTATTGGTTGATTGATTGGTTTTGAATGGGGAGATCTAGGACACAATTTTCACCAACTCTTTGCACTCAGCTATATTTGGACAATTGGCCCAATTTTTAGATTATTTCCCACTAGAAATATCTCATGTACCTAAGCCAGGTTTGAAATCGCCCCCCTTGGATCTACAGGCATGTGTGCTAACCACTGGGCTACAGAGGCCCGCTGGCCATTGTATGTAGACAGCTATCAGCTATACGTTATAAGGGATGGCAATGTACGGAAGAAGGGAAATCATGAATTTTATGAGAAAGACTTTTACCATACCATCACACTCTTCGAGAATGCCCTTGGCTACCCAGAACTATCAAATTTGAAACATGTTTGTGTTGTCTCGTTTTCTGTATTATCTGTAATATCTAACAGGAAAACTCGCACAGCCGGAATATAAGTTACAGTTGGTAATGAAAGAAAGTACGCGTTATTATGTCAAAAAATATCAACCTTTTTGGCAATTTTGATACAACTTTTCATAGACTTATTGACTCTCTTGTCAATTAATCCTCTTTTTCTATGTTAAAATCGCCAAGTAGTCTATCCGTTCCTAGAGAATGAATTGTGAGTAGCACCTATTGTTTGCAATAGCCACTTGTCTGCTCTATAAACGCAAGCTGTATAGTATTGGATCTATAGTCCTGGTACGAAACAAGCATTCCCCTCCTGCTATTTCCTTTTCTTTATTGACATTGGGGTTGTTCAGCATTACACGGTCGTTGGGTGTTGGTTGATTGATTAGTTTTGAATGGGCGAGCTCCAGAACGCAACTTCCACAAACACTTTACACGCAGGCTATTCTTGACCCATTGGCCAACTGAGACAGATTTGAGCCCGGGGCCCTTGGATCGACAGGAAAGTGTGCTAACCACTGGACTACAGAGGCCCGCTGGTCATTGCGTGTAGACAGTTATAGATTTTTGAATCTATAGTCTTGTTAGAAAACAAGCATTCCCTTTTCCCTATTGCCATTGGAATTGTCCATTAATACACGGTCGTTGAGCATTGGTTGATTGATTGGTTTTGAATGGGCGAAATCTAGGGCACAATTTCCACCAACTCTTTGCCCTCAGGCTATATTTGGACAATACCGCTAGAAACATCTCATAGACCTTAGCCAGGTTTGAAATTGCGCCCCTTGGATCTACAGGCAAGTGTGCTAACCACTGGACTAGGGAGACGCGCTGGTCATTGTATGTACACAGCTGTCAGCTGTACGTTATAAGAGATGTCATGTACGGAAGAAGCGAAACCAGGAATTATATAAGAAAGACTTTTACCGTAACCTCACAGTTTTCGAGAAGGCCCTTGGCTACCCGGAACTCTCAAATTTGAGACATGTTTGTGTTGTCTCGTTTTCTATATTATCTGTAATATCTAACAGAAAAATCCCATAGCCGGCATATAAGTTAAAGTTGGTAATCAAACAAGGTACGCGCTATTATGTCACAAATATCAAACATTTTGGCAATTTTGATACAACTTTTCATACACTTATTGACTCTATTGTCAACTAATCCACTCTTTCTATGTTAAAATCGCCACGTAGTCTATCCGTTCCTAGAGAATGAATTGTGAATAACACCTATTGTTTGTAACAACTACTTGTCGGCTCTATAAACGCAAGCTGTATAGCCTTGGATCTATAGTCCTGGTACAAAACAAGCATTCTCCTACTGCTATTTCCTTTTCTCTAATAACATTGGAGTTGTTCAGTATCACACGGTCGTTGAGTACAGGTTGATTGATTGGTTTTAAATGGGAGAGATCTAGGGCGCAATTTCCACCAACTCTTTGCACGCAGGCTATATCTGGACAATTGGCCCAACTTTTAGATTATTTTCCCGCTAGAAACATCTGATAGACCCTAGCCAGGATTGAAATCGCGCCCATTGGATCTACAGGCAAGTGTGCAAACCGCGGAACTACAGAGGCTCGCTGGTGATTGTATGTAGACAGCTATCAGCTATGTACGGAAGAAACGAAACCAGGAATTGTGTGAGAAAGGCTTCTACCGTACCACCACAGTCTTTGAGAATGCCCTTGGCTATCCAAAACTGTCAAATTTGAAACAAGCATTCCCGTCTTGCTATTTCCTGTTCTCTATTGACATTGGAGTTGTTGAGTATTACACGGTCGTTGGGTGTTGGTTGATTTATTGGTGTTGAATGGGCGATATCTAGGACGCAACTTCCACAAACACTTCGCACGCAGGCTATACTTAGTCCATTGGCCAACTTAGGCAGATTTGAACCCCCGCCCCTTGAATCTACAGACAAGTGTGCTAACCACTGGACTACAGAGGCCTGCTGGTCGATGTATGTAGACAGCTATCAGCTATATGTTATAAGGGATGACAAACTACAGAGGAAACGAATCCAGGATTTTTTTGAGGAAAACTTTATAGTGCCTTTAACTTACCATCACAGTTTTCTAGAATACCCCTGGCTACCCAGGACTGTCAAATTTGAAACATGCTTGCGTTTACTCGTTTACTATATTATCTATAATATCTAACAGGAAAATTCGTTCAGCCAAGATATAAGTTAGAATCGGTAATGAAAGACAAAGTCCGGGTTATTATGTCAAAAAATATCCACCTTTTTGGCGATTTTGTTCCAACTTATTATAGACTTGTTGACTGTATTGTCAACTATTTCTCTTATTCTATCGCTAAAATCGCCAAGTTGTCTATCTTTTCCTACAGAATGACTCGTGTATAGCACTAATAACTTGACCACATAGGCCGCCGGTCATTGCAAGTAGACAGTCATAGAATTTTGCATTTATAGCCTTGGTACAAAACAAGCATTCCCTTCTCCCTATTTCTTTTTTTCTATTGCCATTGGAGTTGTTCAGTATTACATGGTCGTTGGGTGATGGTTGATTGATTGGTTCTGAATGGGCGTTATCTAGGGCGCAATTTCCACCAACTCTTTGCACTATATTTGACCCATTGGCCCACCTTAGCCAGGTCTGAACTCGCGTGCCTTGGATCTATAGGCTAGTGTGCTAATCACTAGACCACAGACGCCAGCTCGTCATTGTATGTGGATCAGCTACATGTTATAAGGAGCGGCAAAGTACGGAAGAAGCGACACCAGGAGTTTTATGAAAAAGACTTTATAGTGCCTTTACCTTATCATTACAGATTTCTAGAATGCGCTTGCCTATCTAGAATGATCAAATTTGAATCTTGCGTCTGTTGTCTCGTCGTCTATACTATCTGTAATATCTAACAAGAAAAATCATGCCGGCGGTATATAACGCAATGAAAGGCAAAGTACACGTAATTATGTTAAAAATATCTATCCTTTTGGTGATTTTTAAGCAACCTTTCATAGATTTGTTGACTCTGTTGTTAGGTACTCCTCTTATTCTACAGTTAATATCGCCAAGTAGTATATGTTCCGAGAGAATGAATAATGTCTATCACTTACTGTTTGTGATAGTCACTTGGCGATATTTATTTTGGAGCTAGACTCGTTGGCGAGATTAATGTGATGAAGGGGGCGATGTGGTTATATTACATAAATATCATATGCTGTTAATCACAATCGCCAACTAGGTTGACACCTTCTTGGCTATATCTCTCTTGAATATGGACTAGTTGACTATTTTACAGGAATTCAGATATACCGTTTTGGTGAATGTTCCAACAAGACTAGATATTTTGTGTTAAAAATGGTCAACCAGTCTAGGCTTACAACCTTTTCCTTCTGCGACCCTGGTACTTTTCCGGTAATTAGTGGGTATTTTTTTTTTTCGTTTTTGTATAAAAATACTTTATTTTTTCGTGGTTATTATTTTAAAGTCGTATACATTTGTACAGAATTCTCATTTTTACAAGTGATAGGTTTCATGCAGATATTATCTCGTTTTTTGAATATCTTTTCTTTATTATTTGTATTGATATTTAGTGGTCGATTCAAGTATTTAAAGTAATGGAATTTTATTGATAAAAAACTTATATCATTTTTTAAATTAATTTCAAGCGCCTGTACATAAGCAACCCAATTTGCTGGAAAAACTTATTTTTACCTCCCTAAACCCGACGCCAATGAAAGAGAAAATTGAAAAATAGCGACTCATAATTAGCAGGTTTATTGGCGATTGGGTAACTCAAACCAGTCTTATTGACCGGGACTTACTGCCACTGTCAACAAGGATTTTGAGCGTCAATAACGCTTGTTTTTTGAATATAAATTGCCAAGTAGTTTGGATCTAGCAACACACATACACACACTCACACACACATACACACACACACACACACAGACACACCGTTGGTTAGGAAAACGATGCTTCGAAGCAACATTACTTCGGGGACCTTCTAGCCCCTAATGTTCTAATAATAGTAATTACTTGCCGGAAACAATGGAATTGTATTTCGAGAGCACTGCAAAATGCCCTGGCTGATAGTTATAGCGGATTATTCCAGATTTCGCACAGAAATCCTCCAGATCAATAGCTGCTAGGTTTGTAAGTGCATAAGCCGGAAAATAAGACGAATCTTGCGGCAGTTAAAAGTTGAAACAGAGCTTTCCGTCGAGGGAAATTATCGGTAGTGTCCTTTACCTCTGAGTTTTATCAAATGATAATCCAACCCCTTAATGAATAACGTCTGTTGACATACGACGGCTCAATAAATTATTAAGCCGGGTTGTTTTAATGTAATGAGAACTAATATGCGGTAATACTCTCATAAAATGTGATGAATTACGATTAATAAGTATTTATTAGCACATTTTAGTTGATAGCAAAGAAAATTACAACAAATGGTACAAAATTCACATATGTAATAGGATTTTGATTACAATAATCAAATTAATATTTAAAAATTTGGGTAGTCTCCCAAATTGTCATTAAAAAATTAGCTGGAATAGCTAAACTTGTGGTATTGTGAAGCAGCTCTGTAATTCTACGAAAAATTAATCAAACAAATTATTAGTGAGCTAAATAAGACATTTCGAAAAAATAGGATGATTTATTTAGGTGCAATTGCGGACAAAAAAAATGTAAACACTAACATTAATCTAGGGCTCGTTTTTTATTCATTTTAAACATTGTAATATTGTCTTTCTTGGCAAACTGACTTAAAAAATATCATAAATTTACAGCATTGTCAAATTAATTTCATTTTAATTAATTAAGAAGTTATATTAAAATAGTGGAAACGTTTAAAATTAAATGTAGAATATGTTGAACAGAACAATAAACTCAACATAAAATATAAACTTAATTGAATCATTAATATATTGCAGCAGCTCCACTTTTTTCTAACACAATTTTTAAAATTTTGTTCATTGATAGAACCAAATGCCCAACATAATTTTCATCAAGATGATGCCACGCCTCCTGTATCCCCTCCCATAATTTTCCTCTATTCCTAGCTCTAATCTGCTAAGAATGAATTTTTTTTAAAGAAGGACCCATATGTTCTTAATTGGATTCAAATCGGGACTTTTTGAATGCCATTCCAATAAATCTACCCCGCTCTCTTGAATCCACTCTTTAACAATTCTGAATGTGTGAACAAGGCAATTATCCTGTTGAAAAATGAAATTGTCAAAAGTCAACCTGTTTGCTGAACACCTCGAAAATACCTTCCAGCTAGGAAATGATCAATCAAGAAAGCAATTCACTAAAGAGGTGGATCTGTTTGTCAATAATAACCTGCCGATGGAAATTGACCTTGAGAAAGTTGAATGTATTTCTCCAAAAGAGGTAGCAACTATCATATGCAAACTGCCAGCTGAAGAAACACCTGGTTATAACTTAATCCCCAGTACTGTGCTAAAAACCCAAAGTATGAAAGCGATTGTATATCTCACAACCATCTTTAACGTATGCCTATCCAAAAGTTACTTTCCGGAAATGTGGAAGCACGCCGAAGTGATCATGATCCATGATCCAATAAACACGATAAAGATAAAAAAAGTCGCCTCCTATCGGCCAAACAGTCTCCTGCTTAGTGCTTTCAAAAATTCTGGAAAAAATCATACAGAAACGATTGAATAGCTTCCTAAATGTCAATAACACTATACCAATGCACCAGTTTGGATTTAAGAGCAAGCACTCATTTCACACCAGCTGCTTAGGATCACTGAAGCCATAATTCGGGGATATCAAGAGAAACACCATACTTGTGTTGTGTTTCTCGATGCGGTTAAGGCTTTTAACAAGGTATGGATCAATGGGCTTATGTACAAACTACATCACATCTCGCCACCTGCTTATATCATAAACTTGGTGTCATCATTCTTAATTAATAGAACTTTTCAAGTAAGGCTCAATGCCTCATACTCTAACACTAAGAAAATGTTTTTTTTTATTTATTTAAACCAGTTGAACAAATACAATTTGTTATTCATGGCAGGATTACAAGGTACATGAATGTCAGAGTATCGTGGAGGGTACATCGTCACCTCTTAGAATTTTGCTGGGTTGAGGAAGAATGGCTTGGTTTTAACAAATGCTATTAATACGTTTTAATCATTTTCACTGTCACTGTTTGTTAAATATACACATATCCTGCGGTAGGTGTCGTTATAGCCTCGTATGAATATGTTTACGTCCTAGTTAATATAGATCGGCACCTTCCCAGCTTTGTATATTGGCATGGAAGTTGATGGTTAGTTTTTTTATGTATTCTTCAATTGTGTCCATTTTCAACTCTCGGTGAAGTTGGTTGTTTGAAATATACCAGGGTGCATCAAGCGCTATCCTAAGCACTTTGTTCCGGAGTACTTGGATTTTATGAAGGTTTGACTTGGATGAGCTCCTCCATACCATGCTTGCATACATCATCAAGGGCCGAATTAAGGATTTATAAAGAATTAATGTACAGTCCGTTTTGAGGTTTGATTTTCTACTGATGATGGGATATAACTGCTTTAACCGGGCATATCCGAGGTTTAATTTCTGGAGAATATGGTAATTCCAGGATAATCGGGTGTCAAGGTGAACTCCAAGATATTTTGCAGCTTCTTCTTTTGATTTCCATTGTATGGGAGTTCCAGTTACCATCATCAAAGGAGGGTTGTAAATTTTTCTCAGCGTGAAAATTTTGGCTACACATTTACTGTTATTAATTTTGAGATTCCATTGTTTAAACCATTTGCAAATTTTGTTGGTAGCTATCTGGAGCTGACTTATGGCTTCGGCTAGATTTTCCTCTTGTGCCAAAAGAGCTGTGTCGTCCGCAAACATCGCTAGGTTTACTTTAGTTGGTGGAACATTGTGCATGTAGACATTGAACAGGATAGATCCTAGAATACTACCTTGAGGTACGCCCGCTCGGATTTTCTTAGTTTCGGAAATTTCGTCGTGGATTTTAACAGCGAAGCTACGGTTGTCAAGGAAGGAGAATAATGTTGCTTTCAAGTATTCAAGTAAGTCGAGTCGTAGAAGTTTATATTTAAGCCCGTGGATCCACACTCGGTCAAACGTTTGAGAGATATCGAGGAACATCGCCGTTGTGTATTTCTTTCGTTCGAACCCTTATTCAATGAGGTCTGTGATTCTTTGGAGTTGATGGCAGGTGGAATGGCCGAATTGGAATGATGGTATAATGTTTAGATTTGCAACTTGGTCATTTAGTCTTATCAATATTATTTTTTCTAATATTTCCTATCAAATCCTATGAAATTTCTGATGCTTGTTTGTTGGCGGTGAGTTCCACCGCGCACACTGGTATAGGAATTTTTTCTCTGTTACATAATCTGGTTAGTTTTATAATAGGGAGTTTGTGCTTATCGAGTTCTTCTCGTGCTTCCTTTTCTGATACTGAGGGTGGAACATTTTTAATGACCACTGAGAGGGGTTTGCCTTTTGGTTTCGGTAGGTGTAATAGTTAATTTTGTTTTCTGTGTAATATTTCACAAGATTTCTATAGTCCTGGTCATTGCTCAGATTTATTCTTAATGAGTTATTAGAGAAAACAGTGGTGAACTCACCTATAATAAGGGCTCTTATATCCGATGTGACTTCGTTGTGGTTAAGTGTTCCATTGAGAAATACTGGTGGAATATTTTGCTTCTTGGTCGGTTGTTCTTCCTCGGTTGCCATTTCTGAATCGGTGGCTTCGGGTTGGCTTAAGGGGAAATAGGGATTTTGTTCTAAGAGAGCATGGGGTGTCCATTGATACTTTTTCTGTACATCGTTAGTAGGCGGTGTTATTTCATCGACTTTGCGTTTGGCATTTTCCATTTGGCTAACTGCTAGCCGCCCCCGGGGGCGACAGCGTGAAGTAATTTTAATTACACCTGTTGTTGGTGGCGTACAATAATATTAATCAAACGAATTTCGGCTTGAGGCCGTAGCACATAGATAAAGAGGTCGCAGCGATAAGAGAGCACAATACGCGTGACCGTACCGTCTGAACGCTAAAGTCGAACTCCACTAAGAAAATGTGTGCTGGTGTCCCGCAAGGCTTAGTGCTGTGTCCCAAACTGTTTAATATATTCACCTACGATATACCAACGCCTACTCCGGCAGAGCTAGCTATGTTTGCGGATGATAACTTACTGTTAACGCAACATACAGACGTAAATATTGCTGTAGAAAGGTTACAAACATCACTGAATGAGTTGCTACAGTATTTTGCAAAATGGAATATTCAACTAAACGCCAGTAAGTGCGAAAGCAAAATATTCACTCTTCGAAGACCCGAAAATCCTCGGAACGTCGTTATTAATGGACAACATATTGAATGGAATTCCTCTGATTCAGCAGTCAAATATCTGGGACTTTTTCTAGACCGCCGTCTAACTTGGAACTTCCACATTAACAAAAAGCTAAACGAAGTGTATGCTAGGCTTGCTATACTCTACCCGCTGATAAACAGGAAATCTCTCTCTCTCCCTACGCATCAAGTGTTCGAAGATTACATATTAGTGCATATTGCGGTCAGTGCTAACGTATGCTTGTGTAGTGTGGGGTGCAATATCGAAAACGAATATCAAAAAAATGCCAACATTCTAAAATAAGGTTCTACGTATTGCGGTTAATGCTCCGTGGTTTGTGCGAAATGACCAAATCCATTGTGAACTTGGCGTAAAGATGATAACCAGTTACATTCGTAACACTGCTTGTAAATTTTTCGCAAACATACCTAACTGTTCTGGCGCGATGCGTTTTCGCCTTGGGCGAAAGTCCACATTCACTCGCTTGAAAAAGAGGCTCCCTCAGGATATCCTGCTGTCAGAGGAGAGTAGTGATATAAGTGATTAATTAGTAATTGTTATTGTAAATTAGATTATCATGCCAGGGTAAAACCATTCTTGTTAATTTATGTTATTTTATATACATTTTTGTTCTACTAACCATGTATAACACTCTGTATGTTGAACTGGTTTATTCTTATTATAAAAAAAAATTAAGTTATTTCGGAAATCTTTGAATACCGCTTGGTTACATAATGGAATTCAAAATATTTCGGTAAGTCTCTCCTGTTATACGATTTTCTATATTGAAGCAAGTCCCTAAACCTTCTGCGCTTATCCAAGCCCATACGTTAACCAAATACCGACCCCTATCATTTAAACTATGAACATATATTTCCTCAAACCGTTGATGTCTGAGCCTACATATCCGTATTCCATAATTATTGCAAAATTGGAAAACCTTTTCGTTCGAAGAAACCATCTTACTCCAGACGTCATCATCTCTATTTAGATATTGGAATGCAAATCCTACTCTAATTTCTTTATGCTGTTCAGTTAAAAAATTGTTTTCTTGCAGCTGCGTTGTTAAATCAACCAGTTTGCCTTACGTCTACGTGCAGTTCTAACAGAACGTGAAAAATCTATTTCCTCTAGCTCTACCACTGCTGTGGAGAAGGGTGCTTGCGTAATATAATTTACCTACGCAGCATCTTCTTCTTCACTAAATACTTTTGGACGTCCAGATCCAAAAGGATGTGCAAAATTGTGTTACTGATACCATTTTTTTAAATTATGGAGATGCAGTTGTAACTAAGATTTAAATCAGCAGCTACGCGTTCTAATGATCAACCGTCTTCTAGTTCTGATATAGCTCTAACTTTTTTTGTATCACTTAAATGTCCGGGCATTTTCACACTTTTGAAATAAATTTATTACGACATTGACAAGTAATTATTACAGTAAAACAACGAATGACAAGGATACGTATTTACAAAGGAAAAAAATTAGTGTGTCCATTTTTTGTTCGCAATTTTACCTATGTTTAAATATCATTTTCACCTGCAAGCTGTCATTCTAGTCTAAGAGCTTTTGCAACAAAACATCCAGTAGAATGGTATTACAAAGAGGTAATGCATATTATACAAAACTGTATTTTAGAAATGGTATAGAATTAGAACATTAAGTTGGGTTTATTGCATGACGTTTACACACCAAAACTCTAAAAATTGTGTTTCAGTTATATATCTTTTTGTAATGTACATTGTTAGGTTGACGATTGTAGCCTTCCAAGCAGTAAATAGACCTTTCCTAATAATTGAAATTCAAGTGTGAATGGTTCTTAATAACTACATTTATCTAACACCTCCATATAATAACACTACTACTATGTAGATTTTACATGAGCTATGTAATACCACGAGAGCAATAAAATCCAAGTCGAAGACCCCTTCTAAATTTTAATTTTTTCTTAGATTAATCTGTAATTATAGAAATGTAAACATTATAAATATTTTTGATTGTCATGCATTAATAATTGAAAGCTTACATTTCAAATTTTATTAGGTTATTTATTTGATTATTGAATAGAAATTTAAAATTAACACTAAGTGTTTTTCTATACCTTTAGTTAGCTATATTCAAGGTTACATTGCCGTCTCAACTGTTCTGTAGTCCCTGTAGTCGAAGTAGTGAGGTTATGCAGTTTTGGTCTATGTAAATGTTAGTTGGAGTGCCACAATGCTGGAAGAGGGGGGGTAAATGTTGTGGTATCCTGAAAAAATTCCTGAAAAAGAAGAAGGGAGTGGCATGGCCGTACGTAATTGTACGTGTACCACATTTGGGGGGTGGCATGCCCGTACGTAATTGTTCGTGTACCACATTTGGGGGGTGGCATGGCCGTACGTAATTGTACGTGTACCACATTT